>VMDO01000430.1:220507-309046 GCA_007922755.1 Pedetes capensis | reverse complement strand
ATACACAATGGAATACTATTCAGCAATCAAGAAAAATGAAATAGGGTCATTCGCAGCAAAATGGATGGAATTAGAGAAAATTATTTTAAGTGAACGAACACAAGCTCAGAAAGAGAAACAACACATGTTCTCACTCATATGAGAGAGCAGACTCCAAATTACAAGAAGGAAAAATCCTACTCAAAGGTCAGATCACATTAAAAGGGGGGGAGGGAAGATAAGAATGAGGTCAATACAAATGGACTAGAAATCGCATGTAATTGTTCTAACAAGATGGAAACAAAGACCACTACAGGAAAAGTTTCTATCTTAAACAGAAATGGAACCCAAGGACATATAGAAAAATACTACATAGTAAAAGATAGAGAAGACTTGGATGGGAAACTTAGATGGGAGGGGGGGAGGGGGGAACATAGAGGAGGGTAAGGGGTAACCTATATGAATAATGCTTATCAAGTTTCATATATGAAAATTGCCACAATGAAAAGCATGTCAAAATGAATCACATTATGATGTACATTAAAAATTTCTAATAAAAAACAAAATTAGAATCTTATGAAATCTACGATATATCTATGCATATCATTTGGTAAACTGCATTTTCCATTTAATAATGCTTTATAAGTATTTTCTATTAGTTAAATATTCTTTGAGAGCAAGAGGCTTTGGTTTTATGGAAAATTTCAACCATACCCCCGAGTACAGAGAATATCATAATGAATATTTGTGTATTCATCACTTTAAAATTATTAACATTTTCCAATCTTTGAATATAGTTTCTAATGGCTACCTCATATTCTAATGTGCACGTGGAGCTTTGTTAACCAATTCTGGATTGATGCACATTTGCATTGTTTTTTATTATTGTAAATAACACTGCAAAGAAGATCTTTTGGAATAATTCTTTGTGCAAACATAAGATTATTGCCTTGCGATCCCTGGAAATAGAATTACTTGCTTAAAAAGGATGGATATTTAAGGCTTTTGATATTTTTACCAAAGCGTTCACTAAAAAGTTTGTATCGATTTGCAGTTAACAGTTTATAAGAGCGCTATTTTAGGACCCTGTCAAACAAGTAGGTATTCTTTAAATATGCCTTTGTGTATTGGATGGATTGATTGACACATTTGTATTCTTCCTGCATAACCATCCACTCTCATTCCTCAAATTAGGTACAATCAGGTTGACTAACTCTCATATCAGTAAGATTTCTGGGGGCTAAAATTCAAAATTAGACTAGCAAATATATTCTCTATTCTATATACTTCCCCTATGGTACAAACACAGATCCTACATATCCCATACATGTAGCTCAGATGCCTAGCATTTGTTCCCATTAGAAAAGCAAGAATCTGAGCCAGGCACCACAGTGCATGCCAGTAACCCCAGCCACTTGGGAGGCTGAGATAGGAGGATCACGAGTTTGAGGCTAAAGGCAGCCTGTGCAAAAGCCTGTCTTAAAATAAAATTAAAGAGGGGTTCAATCCCCCAGTACTGAAAAAAAAAAAAAAAAAGAAAGAAAGAAAGAAAGAGAAGAAAGGAGCAAGAATTCTTTATTTTGGCAGCAATGGAGACAGATGATGAGCCACAGATCCTAGCAAAAGTGGCACCAGCCGCCTATCTGGGACAACAAGAAGTATTGGATTCTACCTACTGCTATGCCCAGATTTGCATGTGCCTTCCTATTTTCTCTGCTTGTATCCAGACTTGCAAACACAGTTGCTACAAGCTGGCCCCAACACAGCTTACAGCCATGTTTACTTTTATTTATTTATTTATTTTATTTATTTACTTACTTTTTCATTGACATTTTGGCATCTATGACTTTCCTATTGGCTGATTTTATGTTGATAGTGAGACCAAATTTAGAGATCTTCCTAAAGCGAATTATCTCCTCTTCATTTCATAATTTTAGACTTTATTTACTCTTTAGTAGTAATTTTAATGTACAAGTTAATGGGTCTCATTATGACATTTCTGTACATGTATTTCATTGAGCATTGCTCATGTTCACCTCCCCCGTTACGTTCTCATGAATCCCTCTCCCAAATCCTCCCTTCCCACCAATGGTCCTCCTTCTATTTGCATGTCTTGCATGTATATCTATCTATACACATCCTGATTTTACCTTATGGGTAACATATATGATATTTCCTTTCCAGTCTCCCATTACCCTTTTTCTTGTCCCCTCCCACTTTCCTTTAGTCCATTATCATTCCCTACATAGGCCCCTACAACCATGCTTACATGGGCAGAGAGGAAAACAGGATGTAACCTGGCTTCTGAGAAAACTGAAATGCTCCGGAAGTCACTTTATTCCCCTCTTTCCTTCCCTGGTCTTGACAGTCAAGGAAAAGATCTGTAAGAATGCCAAGAATAGACCCAGCATTGGAAAATGGTGTCCAGATAAATAGACAGAGAAGGCTGCAGGAACCTTTTCCAAGAACCTGGGGCTAGAACATTAGAATTTAACACTTAAACTTACCTTCTCACCAGATAATAAGCTTCATAAGGATAGACTTTTTATCTTTGTTATGCATGGATTTAGCCCAAAAAGAAAAGTGCCTGACACATTGTGGGCACTCAATAAATATCTGTTGAGAAGAAAAAGAGAATTAGGAAAGCCACACACTCAACAATTCAGTATTAGATCATAATATGGGTACATCACCAGACTAGGAACTAAGAGAGGCTCCAGGAAGGATCATAAATAAATAACTCTCCTTCTGGAGAAGCTGCCTTTTCCCAATAAGCACTCAGTAATGGTGCACATCTGCTCTTGGTATACATGCACTCAAAGGGAGAAAGGGTTCTGTCTTAGCTGATGAGCAAAGTCCATAGAAAAAGGAGGTGGATTTTGGGATCAGGTCTCAAATGGGAGTGTTTTCTATGGTTACTATAACAAATCACCACAAATGGGTAGCTTAAAACAACAGAGATCTATTTTTCTCACAGTACTTCAAGCCAAAATTGTAAAACAGGATTCAACACTTGGGGGATTCCCAGATGTCCCCAAATCATACTTTGAGAACCACTGTACATACTGTAAGTAAGTCAGACCCTTCACATCCAGATTCAAACAGCGTCTCACTCCCTCTGAAGACTCTAGGAAAGAATCCTTCCTTGCCTCTTCCAGCTTCTAGTGGCTCCCGGCATTCCTTGGCTTGTGGCAACATCACTCCAATCTCTTTCTCTGCCTCCACTTAGCTGCCATCTCCATGTCTCTCTCTCTCTGTTCTTTTCTGTCTCTTCTAAGGACTCTATTATTGATCTGATCCTAATCCAGTGTGACTTCACGTTTTACCTTGTTTTAAATAATTACATCTGCAAAGACCCTACTTACAAATAAGATCCAATCCAGAGATTATATGGCATTCACTTATGGCATGGATATTTGGATAACACTTTTGAACCCACCTCAAATGAAAAGAACAACAATGAGGACAATAAAAGAAAATACAATAAAAAGGGTATTTATTTGAGACCAGGATTCTACAACACCAATGTGTGGCCAGAGCTTCAAAGCTTTTTGATGCCACTATAGGATAACCCTTGATGTTCAAAAGAAAACAGAAAATTTCAAGTTATAGGATTGCCAGTTGACATATAACCTTCTGAGTTGAATTTACAAAAGTTGAAAATAAAATACATATGAAATGTATAAAATGAAAATTTTTCTTAAGGACACAAAATGGAGAAAAGATAGTCCTTTCAACAAATTGTGCTTGGAAAACTGCATATCCATCTGCAGAAAAATGAAAATAGACCCATACCTCTCAATTTAGAAAACAGTCAACTTGAAATGGATGAGACCTCAACATAACACCAGAAACCTTAAAACTACTAGAAGAAAAAATAGGAAACACACTTCAACACATAGCCATAGGAAAGTATTTCCCTAATAAGACTGTAATCACTCAGGTAATCACACTAAAAATTGACAAATGGGATTACATGAAATTAAAAATCTTTTGTACAGCAAAGGAAATAATAAACAAAGTTAAGGAAGAGCCCACAGAACTGAAGAAAATCTTCACACCCTACATATCCCACAGAGGACTAATTTCTAGAATTTACAAAGAACTCAAGAAAGCAAATCCCAAGACAATAAATAACCCAATACACAAGTGGGCAAAGGAAATGAAGAGATAGTTCTCAAATGAAGAAGTTCGTAAAGCTACGAAACACATGAAATTATGTTCAATATCACTAACCATTAGGGAAATGCAAATCAAAACACCTCTGAGATTCCACCTAACTCCAATAAGAATAGCCAAGACCAACAAAACAAATAATAACAAATGCTGGAAAGGATGTAGAGAAAAAGGAATATTTTACACTGCTGGTGGGAGTGTAAGTTAGTTCAACCACTTGTGAAATCAAAATGGAGATACCTCAGAAAACTAAAAATAGAACTGCCATACAACCCAGTTATACTACTCCTGGAAATATACCCAAAGGGAGGCAAATCATCATACCACAGAGACCAGCATCTCCATATTTAATGCATCACTCTTCACAATACCAATGTTATGGAAACAACCAATATGCTCATCAACAGAAGAATGGATAAAAAAAATTATGGTAAATATACACAATGGAATATTACTCAGCAATAAAAAAGAATGAAATAATGTCATTTGCAGCAAAATGGATGGAACTGGAGATTATCAGCTTAAGTGAATGAACACAGGCTCAAAAAGAGAAATATCTTATTTTCTCACTCATGTGTGGGAGCTGAATCTTACAGGAAGAAAAAAACCTATATATAAGTAGATATATAAAAATGCACAATTAAATTTAGCAAAGAAAGGAAAATGTAAAGAGTAGAAAGAAGGAGAGAGGCAGCTAGCAAAGGGAAGCAAAGGTTGTGGAAGGCGGGTTGGGGAGGAGAAACAATGCAAAGGGGTAAAGGGGGAGAGAATAATCTCAAGGTAAATGATGTAACTTCATGAGTACATGGGAAAAATAGGGGAATACAACTCGCATAGGTATACAAGTTTTACTACATGTTAGTCAAAAGTATCCATAAACTTTGTAAGTTGATATAAGTGTAGCCAAAAGTGATGTAATAGTTGCATAATAGATAAAGCAAATGCTGTATTACTGTGTACTCCACCAACATTTACCAATAAAGAGAAAAAGAAAAATTTTCTTTTAAAATTATATGCCCCCGCATACCCAATGTTGTTGTTAGGTGCCGTAGAGTCAGTATCAGACTCATAGAGACCCTCATAGGGTTTTCAATGGCTGACTGTTTCAGGATTGCCTTGGGAGTGGATTGCCAGGCCCTTCTCCCATTTTTGCGGTGCTGGGAATCGAACTCAGGTCCTCAGAGACTGCAGCGCAGCGCTCTACCAACTGTGCTAAATCCCAGCTTTAAAATTATACAGGAGCTTGAAATGGGCTCCTTACTATTTAGAAAGATCAAATAACTAAAAGCACAAAATGTAGAGACAAGTTGTCCTAGATTAGATTTCTAGTTTCTTAATTTACTTGTGGGCTGGGATTTAGCTCAGTTGGTAGAGCGCCACTCTGCAGTCTCTGAGGTACTGAGTTCAATTCCCAGCACTGCAAAAATAGGAGAAGGACATGGCAATTCAATCCACTCCCAAGGCAATCCCGAAACAGCCATTGAAAACCCTATAAAGGTTGCTATGAGTCGGATACGACTCAATGGCACCTAACAACAATTTACTTGCTTCACGCTTTGGGACTTAGTATTGCCCTTCTTCTTGCCTCATTTTCCTCCTCAGTAAAACAAAGATAAAAATATTGTCTGTCCCCTAGAGCTGGCACAAATGTTAAAAGTGACAGTGCATGTAGAGTGCTCAATCTAGGACCTGCATATAGAACCTGCTCACTAAAAGTTATCTCATCGTTTTAAGATGCTGACAATAGTTGTTGTTGTTGTTAGGTGTCATCAAGTTCAGTGTCCAACTCATAGCAACCCTATGTACAACAGGCGAAACAGTATTGTCATGTTTCTCTGCTATTCATAGGGCTTTCAAAGGCTGATTGCTTTTTGGAGTGGGTTGCCAGGTCCTTCTCCCAAGCCTACAGCACCTGGTGTTCCCAGGCAGTCTTCCAAGAACTAACCAGGCCCAACCCTCAGCTTCCGAGATCTGACAGGATCGGGGGCCACAGTGGTAAGGCTGCAGGCTGACAATAGTAGAGAATGAATTTAAGGAGAGGATAAATGTTACGGCACTGAAGAGTAAGAGGATATTATAAGACTCAAGTAAGAGAATGTTTACATTCAAGAAGAAAAAATAACGTGTTCCCCAAGAACTGGGCTATTTAGATAATCTAGAGTGGTGGTTCTCCAAGTATGGTTTGGGAGTGCTGGGGAATTCCCCAAGCCCTTTGAAGTAATCCATGGAGACTTTTTCATTCTCATTCTCTTACTAGAAGGTTTTGAGGGTTCTCTAGAGGCCACAGGACATGTGATACTGTGTTTGAATGAACACAGATATGAGCACTCAGGGGTCTTTCATTAGGCGAGACATTAAAGTTATTTGTAAAAATATACAATGACACTGCCTTTTCCAAATAGTTTTGAAAAATATTTATGTTAGGTTGTCACAATTAGCCACTGAAAACCCTATGAATAGCAGAGAAGCACTGTCAAATATAATGCCAGAAAATAAGTTCCCCAGGCTGGAAGGCATTCAAGAAATGACTGGTAAAGATTTACCTCCTCAAAGAAGTTGTTGTTAAGTGCCATCATGTTGTGTCCAACTCATAGCGACCCTTGTAGGGTTTTCAATGGCTGATTGTTTCAGGATTGCCTAGGGAGTGAATTGCCATGTCCTTCTCCCACTTTTGTGGTGCTGGGAATCAAACACGGGACCTTAGAGACTGTAGGGCAGTGCTCTACCAATAGAGCTAAATCCCAGTCCCTTCAAAGAAGAGTCAAACTTAATGATGGAGTAAATCCCCTCGGGTCTCCTTTTGCTGATGTGGCAGGACTCAAAAAGAAATGCAGTGGCTGCAACAATAGGCTCAAATTTAAAGATTGTGTACATGACACAGTGTTGAGTAGTGTTATGTTCTGTTGTTCATAGGGTCACTCTGAGTGGGATTCAACTCGACAGCACCTAAAAATAATAATATACTTATTATAATATTTTATTATTTATGTTCTTATTGGTGCTGGGAGTTGAACCCAAGGCCTCCTGCATCCTAGGCAAGCACTTTACCACTGTGCTACAGCCTCAGCCCTATTACTGCTATTTTAAATGAAAAGGTAAATTTAAATGTTAAAGATTTTTCAATTTAGGCCGGGCGCAGTGGAGCACGCCTGTAATCCTAGCGGCTGGGGAGGCGGAGGCGGGAGGATCGCAAGTTTGAGGCCAGAGGCAGTCTGCGTAACTTAGCGAGACCCTGTCTCAAAAAGTAAAAAAAGAAAAAATGGGCTGAGGTGCAGCTCAGTGCTCCAGCACTTGCAGAGCATGCAGGCACGAGGCCCTGGGTTCAACCCCCAGTACCGCAAAAAAAAAAAAAAAAAAAAAAAATTTCAATTTCAGCCAGGCACTGTCATGCACTCCTATAATTCCAGTCACTCAGGAGGCTGAGGCAGAAGGATGTCAAGTCTGAGGCCAGAGGCAACCTGCAACAATTTAGTGAGAGCTTATCTCAAAATGGAAAAATAAAAAATAAAAAAAGAGGCTGCAGTGCAGCTCGGTGGTGGAGCAGTAGCCTAGCACACATGAGGTCTTGGATTCAAGTCTACACTACTTCAAATACACACATAAAAAAACAACAAAAATATTTCTCAATTTGAGTCAGGCAGCATGGTGCACACCTATAATCCCATCACTCAGGCAGTGTAGGCAGAAGAATCTTGAGGCCAGCTAGGGCTACGTAGCAAGACCCTGTCTCAAAACACCAGGAAAAAAACCAAAACCAAAAACTTCAATTTGGGGGCTAGAGATATAGCTTAGTGGTAGGGTGTGTGCTTAGAATGCATGGGGCCTTGAATTTAATCTCTAGCACCAAATTTAAAAAATTCTCAATTTTAATTTCTAATATGGTAAATTTAAATAGGTGACTCAAAACAAAAGTTTTTTGGAATTTTCAATAATTTTTAATAAGGTAAAAGGGAAAGCCAAAAGTTGTAGAATCTCTGGTATAGCCATATCATGGGCTGAGCATCTCTGCAGCACATCAGGTACTCACCAGACAGAAGTGGGCTCTAAGTTTATTTCAGAGATTATTACCATATCAGAACTATTTTAAGGAGTTTTATGAGGAAAGCAAGGTGGAATCATAGATTTGTAATATACCCATTTCCTTTGTGCAAAGGTCTGAATGTTTACATACCTCCAGCAATCATGTGTTGAAATTCTACCTCCTAGGGCGTTAGGAGGTAGGGCATTTGGGGATGTGATGAGGCCATGAAGGTTCTTCCTTTACGAATGGCGTGAGTGCTTTTATAAAATGCACCTAAGGAAGTCTGTTCACCCCTTCCATCAAGTGAGGACACAGCTAGAAGCTGCCATCTCAGAACCAGAAAGTGGGTCCTCACCAGACACCAAATCTGTTGGTGCCTTGATCTTGGGCTTCTCAACCTCCCGAACTGTGAGAAATAAATTTCTATTTGTTTTTAAGCTCCCCAGTTTATGGTATTTTATTATAGCAGCCAAGACGAAGACATTTTGCTTCTCAGCAATTGTTAGATGGGTAGACCTCTACTCATTGCAAAGATCACAATGATCCACTCAAGACAGTGCAGGTAAAGACAAACACAAAGACTCCCACTAAAAACTCAGGCTATCACATGTGTTTGTGCTATGTTTCCATCTCGTAGTCCCTTTATTTCACCCTCTTTCTTGCTTCATTCATACTGGAATTGCCAATTTCATCTGAAGTAAATTGAACACCACTCAAGCCTTAACTCAGAAGTTACATCACATCTTTATTTTTTGCTGTTGTTGTTACAATTCCAGAGCTGCTGACATCACTTTCCATGGTAAAATTGGTCACATTTTATACCATGTGGCCCATCCTTACTTACCAGAACAGACTGAACTAAACCACAATGTATAATACCAAGGGTAACCAGTCTGTGATTGATCTATGATGTGTACTTTCTGCTAGTCTGATGGTGTCTTCTTGGTCCTATTCTTAAAAATCACCCTGACAGGTAGGCTTCCAGAGCAACATGCTCAAACTTCTCTGATGATGAAAAGAAACAGAGGTGTTAAAGAATAGATTCCCAGGCTTCTGTCTTGGAGATTAAGGGGTTTGGGCCTGTCAATCAGTTTGTTTTATGAATCAGGTGTATCTTGGAACCAGGTGTGGCAGGAAGTTAGAAAAACAGGTGCTTCTTTTACAAAGGCTTTGGGAAATCCCAGGTATGTAAAAAACAATGATTGTCAAAGCTCAGTGTACAAACCAGTTACCTGGATACCTCAGAGATTCAAAGTAGTTCTGGCCTGGAGGCCAGGAACCACCATTTCAGTCCCCCAGACAGTTAACATGTATGTTCAACTTTGAGAACAGCCACGACAAAATGGTTTCATCAGTTTATTTTGATTCTGAAATTCCCTACCTTGAGAGAATGGAATTTTTTTTAATAAAAAGTAAGCAGTAGAGTGAGGACAATTTGGAGTAGACTCTAACCCTGTTCCAGGAGAAGGTAGAGCACAATGAGGCAGTTAGGGGAGCTTAAGGGAAGGTGTAGGGCCAGCTTTCAGCTTTCAGGGTTGGTACATACTCCATTGAGTGAGTGCTGCAGACTGACCCTACCACTGAGTACGTCCCTGAAAGATTGGGACCAGCAGCCCAATGCCTTTGTAAATTGTAGCTTGGCCTCAATCTTGGTGAAGATTACAAATTACACCCTAAAGGTTCCTGGTTGTTCTTGTTGTTGTTAGGTGCTGTCAAGTCGAGTCCGACTCGTAGCAACCCTTATAATGTTTTCAATGGCTGACTGTTTCAGGATTGCCTTGGGAGTGGGTTGCCACGTCCTTCTCCCATTTTGCGGTGCTGGGAATAGAACTCGCGACCTCAGAGACTACAGAGCAGTGCTCTACCAACTGAGCTAAATCCCAGCCCAAAATAGAAATGAACAGATACCTTGACTAACTTATCTAACTGTTGTTGTTAGGTGTCGTCGAGTTGAGTCCGACTCACAGCGACCCTCATAGGGTTTTCAATGGCTGACTGCTTCGGGATTGCCTTAGGGAGTGGGTTGCCATGTCCTCCCATTTTGCGGTGCTGGGAATCGAACTCAAGGCCTCAGAGGCTGCAGAGCAGCACTCTACCAACTGAGCTAAATCCCAGCCTCAAAGGTTCCTGGTCTCTGGAATTTCCTTACTAAGGTCACATCAGCTTGAAATCAAGATACCAGTTTTCAGCAAGGTACTTTACTATCAGAAAATCACACCATTTACTTTCCAAGAAGACCCAATTACATTTTGCTTATTCTACTTCCTGGAAAGAACTTGACCAATTTGTGCCTGCCTGACTAAATGTAATAGGTATTTGTTTGTCCTATCAGAAAAGTGTTCTTTGGTCCCCTCTCAGAATTCACAGTGAACCTCTATCTCCTGGCTTCTTTTATTCCCTGTTATTGGCTCCATAAGACGTTTCCTTTTTTCTTTCAGATAACAATCTATCAAAATCTATTAAATTACACATTGGTCCATTTATTTTGTTTCCTGTCTGCTTCTACTAGAATACAGGTTCTGTATGAGAACATAGTTTTTGTCTATTTTGTTCCTTGGCCCTAATACAGTTTCTTATTCTTAGTAGGCCCTCAATATTAATATTCATGGGGTAAATAAATGGGTTTTATTGTATTTCTGAGCAGTGGAGGGACAGCAGGTTAGTATGGCTTGAAACTGGCTGAGCTAAGGGCAGGGAAAGTGGGGAGTTCTAATGTCCAGGGTTACAGGAGGAGTATTATTTAGGGAAATAAGGGACACTAGGGGCAAAGAGACAATCTTAATGGAAGTTTAATGCAGAGGAGCTTCAGGGCCCTAATCCTGGATAAACACAAAACACTAAGACCAGAGGCCAATAAACCGAGCTAAGGTTAGACGCCTGGAGTCTGGAGACTGGGCAAAAGGTCAGAGGTAAAGCAGGGGGAAAAAGCACCAAATTCTGCTTCCTGGTGTTTTCCCCTCATAAAAGTGGAGCTTTAAAAATTTCTGTGTTTATTTAATTTACATTGAAGAGTTGCAAGTTGTTATTGACATTAGATAACAGCATGGAAACTTGTAAGCGATAATTACAACAGGGTAAGCTGGTAACAATGTAGTTTGAATCTCAGAATATTTTTTATATATGTTTCACTTATTATTTTGAAACAATTCCAGACTTACAGGGAAGTTGCAAAAGAAGAATTTCTGTATGCCAGATTCCCCAAGTGTTAACATTTCCCATGTTTACCTTACCTCTTTCTCTCCCAGTATGCTTTTTCTCTGAACCACTTGAGAGGAAGTTGAAATGAAATGTCCCATTGCCTTTAGACACTTCTGTGTATATTTCCTAAAAACAAGGACAACCTCTTCCATAACCACAATATAATTACAAAGTCAAGAATTTAACACCGATTCACTACTGTATTCGAATCTACAGATCTTATTCAAATTTTAGCAGCTGTCCCCGTCATGTCTTTTAGATCACCCTGGGGACTGAGTCAGCAATACCATTCCCTGCTATATTTGGCCACTGACTGGGACTGCCTGGTATGAATGCCAGTGGGGGTCCAGACAGCTGGGACTGTGGGTCATTTTGTTCTCCACAGCAAGAGATCTGGGTGGTGAATTTCCATGGCTGCCACAGGCAGCCTTCTTGTGACCAAACAAGAAAGGCCACAATAGTCCCCAAGGTCTATCTTGAACAGCGTTGGACTGTTGAACCCATGTCAGCGGCTGCCTAATTCTCAATCTCTTGGTAGGGCAGCCACATAAACTCCTGTACATTTATTGTGTTCTTGTTAGGTGCTGTCGAGTCAGGTCTGACTCACAACGACCCTCATAGTTTTCAATGGCTGCTTGTTTCAGGATGGCTTCGGGAGCAGATTGCCATGTCCTTCTCCCATCCTATACATTTGTTGTTGCTATTGTTAGGTGCCAAAGAGTTGGTGTCTGACTCATAATGACCCTATGTATAACAGGCAAAATACTATTGTCGTGCTTCTCTGCTTTTCATAGAGTTTTCAATGGCTGATTGTTTTTTGGGAGTGAGTTGCCAGGTCTTTCTCCCTCTGCACATTTAAGCCACAACTTAGGTTTTCTGTTAATTGTGGGCGAAAAGTACTGCTGGTAATCACCTAGAACTGGAAATGACAGACTTTTATATCTACATTCAAGCACATCCCCCACGCATGCATTCAAACTGCTCTCAAGAAAAAATTTAGCAAATACGTGACATTGTAAATGAGTGCCCCTGTTTCTGCACAGCAAATATATTTTTATCACTTGAAGTCATTTGGATGATTTTAATAGGCATAGCACCTCTCTTTAACAACTAATTCCACAAGATCACAGGATTTTAGGGTTGGAAGAAATCTGAATGATTATCTCATCTAAACTCTCTCACACTATATATAATTTTAAGAACTATATTTACACATAACAGAAGTAGCTATGAAAGGGGAAAGGATGATGTTATAACAGGTGGCAGAAGCAGTTGAGCCCAGGTAAAAGGTAAAAGGAGATAAATGTATTTCAATTCTCTCTCTCTCTCTCTTTCTTTCTGTCTTATTGGGGGTCAAACCCATGTGAGACAAGCACTTTACCATTGAGCTACACTTCCAGCCCCTAAATCTGTTTTTTACTGACAGTATAACACCAACACTGAAGAAACTTACATCAATAAGGTTTTATAAGCCAGGCATGGTGGCACACACCTGTAATCCCAGTGACTTGGGAGGCAGAGGCAGGAGGATCGCAAGTTTGAGACCAGAGGGAGACTGCGAAATTTAGCGAGACCCTGTCTTAAAAAGTAAAAAAAACAGGCTGGGAGTGCAGCTCAGTGATATAGCACTTGCAAAGCATGGAAGTGCGAGGCCCTGGGTTCAACCCTCAGTACCACAAAAAAAAAAAAAAGTTTTATAGTGTCTTTAAGTCAGTATAGTGCAGTAGAAAGAAGCTGATTCTCTCATATCAGCATCAGTTAATTTTATTACAGGCTCTACCACTTGCTAGGAGTAGAATGCTGAGCAAATGATTTGCCCTTTCTTTGCCTTTGTTTCTTCATCTATAAAATGAGAGTGCTACAGCAATCACTACCACTTAAAGTACTTGTGAGAACTAACATGTGTGAACACTTAGGACATATCAGCCAGTATAGTTATTAGCAATGTGGTAAACTGAATCAAGTGCATTGGTTGTGCCATAGAAGTAGACCCGGACTAGCAATAGCCCTAGCAGTTACTGGCCTTGCCAGTCCACTGCAGGGGTTAATGAACTTTGTGCTTTATCTTCCCTGAGGCTGACTGGGGCACCAACCTGCATGCCTTTTCATTGTTGGCAGGAGTGAAGGCCTCTAATCTTTGGACTTTGGGAACCTTTGAACCTGAAATTACAACAATAGGAGGGCAGTTTAGTCAAAAGGCTTTGCTCACGTTGCCATGGAAATTGATCCTTTTTCCAACCTTCTACCCAGTGTGGACTGGTCAGTGCAGAGTCAGTACTCCTTAGCAGATTTTTAACAGAGACCAGAGGGTATTCTCAGAAGCATCTGAAACACTCAAATCAGGGCCCGAGGCTTTCTGTGTGGTCCCTTTTGGAATCCATGAGGAAATTTTCCCTGGAACCTGTGAGATGTTATTAGGACTCTATGTGAACGAGTGGAAGTACATCTGGACCTTAAAAGGGGACACATTTGTGTCTGTGCCCGGCTGAGTTGTTCACACCACAAGGCAACAGAAACACATTCCAGCTATTCAGGGCTCCCCTAAAATCTACTTCATTCATACCATTCATGGAGAACTTATTCCACAGTCTGCAGGGGTAGCTCAGTGTTGGAACATGTGCTTAGCAGACATGAGACTCAGTTCCTAGCACCACAAACAAACTTACCATAAGGAGTACTCATCAAACAGAAGTGAACTGAATAGTGTAAACATTATGGCATAAATAGTCCTAGTGGTGAACACTGAGACCAATGAATTAAGGCTAAACAAGCATCACCCTAACTCCAAAGGTGACTGTTCATTAACTGTATGGGCTCTTGGGGCTAGGCATGCAACTCAGTGGGAGAGCTCTTGCCTACCACATACAGGTTCCTGGGTTCAATACTCAGCACTGAAGAAATGAATAAATAAAATACATAAAAAATAATTACGTTTTCAAGGCACACAGCTGTAATCACAGTGACTCAGGAGGCTGAGGCAGAAGGATTGCGAACTCAAGACCAGAGGCAGCCTGCACAGCATTGTGGATCCTGACTCAAAAAGTTTTTCTTAAAGGAACTAAAGATGCAGCTCAGTGTTAGAGCACTTGCCTAGCATGTGCAAGGTCCTGGGTTCAACCCACAATACTGAAAAAAATTATCTGGGCTATTTGTGTAGTGATTTGTATTTTATACCTTGAAAAGGAAACAGGTAATAGTGATCCTTGGAAACTTACTAATATAAAATTCTGGGAAAATTTTCTGGTCCACTTTGTGAAGGTGGTTCGGTATTGTCTGAAGTCTATAATAAACCAATTAACAAAATTTTTCTTGAAATCAAATAAATTCCTTGCCTATATTTATTTAACATAGACTAATGCTTTATAAAGTAAGCATTTATTTATTCTAAATTAAATATTTTTATCTTATGGCTTTGGGTCAGATTATCATATTTCTCCACCATCTCTAAAAACAATACATATGATGAAAAACAAGTTGTACCAAAAGTACTCTGTTATTCCCACTCCTTGGCCTTTTGGGATAATACATGATATAACAGAAATACTAAGTTAGAAGTCAGGCGTGGTGGCTAACACCTGTAATCCCAGCGACTCAGGAGGCGGAGGCAAGAGGATCTCAAGTTCGAGACCAGAGGCAGTCTGTGTAATTTAGCAAGACCCTGTCTCAAAAAGTAAAAAAAAAAAAAAAAAAAAAAAAAAAATGGGCTGGGGGTGCAGCTCAGTGGCACAGCACTTGCAAAGCATGCAAGCTCGAGGCCCTGGGTTCAACCCCCAGTACCGCAAAAAAGAAAAAGAAACAGAAACAAGAAAAAGAAAAAAAAGAAATAGTAAGTTAGGAATCAATTCCAAGTCTATAAATTATCAGATGTGCAATCGTAGACAAATCAATCCCCTGCTGTTTGCCTCAAACTCCTGATTTGCTTTTCATTCCTCAGTAAAGTGTGAAAAAGGAGCTTATCCAATTCATTATAATTTGACTCTAGGGTGAAAGAAAGGATCATGGGGAATTGATGCCTTCTTAGATGATAAACCAAAAAGAATGAGGAGTCACACACCAGGAAGGGTTAAGGAATTAGGACTGACATCAGCAGAATTCAGAGAAATGTCTAGCTTCCCTAACAATGAGCAGAGCAAAGCAGAGAAAGTTGTATAACTTTCTGTAGCTTTTTCAGTGCTTCTATATGTGTGTAATTTGATCTTTACAATTCTCTGAGAAATGAACTATTATCTCCATTCTTTTTCAACTGGAGAAAGAGGGGTTCAGAGAAGTTAAAGAGATTTGCTCAAAAATGAAAGACAGGATAGAAGTGGAGAGGCAGGAGTGGGAATTAGCAGGAATCAGGGAGTAAAGACCTCTGAAAAGCTGCTTCTCCACAAAAGCAATAATAATATTAGCAAAGACTATCAAATACAGCTTTACCAGAATTCTGGAAATCAACCAAAGAGGAGCATTTACTTGCCAAATAAAATGACTGGATCTCAGTTAGCACAGTGCATTTGTGGCATTTTTATTTGACTCTATTCCTATTCCTTCTCCTCAGCCCAGCAGGAGCCTGGAGGGCAAGTAGCCCTTTGTTGTTTTTGTTGTTAGGTGCCGACAAGCCGGTATCCAATTCATAGCGACCCTGGGTACAGCAGGCAAAATACTGCTGTCAGTACTTCTCTGCTGTTCATAGAGTTTTCAATGGCAGATTGATTTTTGAGAGTGGGTTGCCGGGTCTGTCTCCCAAGCCTACAGCACCTGGTGTTCCCAGGCGGTCTCCCAATCCAAGTACTAACCAGGCCCGACCCTGCTGAGCTTCCAAGATCTGACAGGATCAGATGCCTCAGTGCTATGGTTGCAGGCAAGAAGCCCTTCAGTCAGGGTAAAATCCAGGAGCCTAGCAGCCACCTGAGGGGTGGGGAGTGAGGAGATGAGGTGCAAAATGGGCTCCAGATCCCCAAAAACACCCTTTTCAGAGAATTGTAATTTGACGTATCTGGCAGTTCCCTAGAAAACTCTGTTGTAAAACTTTGTCTTTATTTGACTTGACTCAAAACAACCTCCCCCCAGGGACATTTGCCAAAAAACAAGTAATAGCGATTGTTTGGCTTTATAACTGCCTGAGGCAATGATGATAGAGATAAATAAGAAGTTGATCAAAAAGCTTAAAAGGAAAAGCTTGGGGATGAGGGTTTGTAAAGCTCCAACATATTTCTAGAAATCTAGGATGCAAGTGGTAAGGCTATGCGCAGGTTCAGAAAAGGTTTAAATAAGTGGAAAGCCATCCTACGTTTATGGATTACTGGATTTAATATTGTTAAAACAGCAATGCTTCCCAAGTTGATCAAGGGGTTTAATACAATCCCTATCAAAATCCCAGGTTCCTTTTTTCAAAAATTGATCTGACAATGCACACGGAAATGCAAAGTATCCAGAAGAGCTAAAGCATTCTTGAAAAAGGAAAACAAAATTGGACTCACATGTCCCAGTTTCCAAAGTCACTACAAAGTTATGATAGTAAGCAATTTGGTGTAGTACTAGTATAAGAACAGGTATATATAGATCAATAGAATTGAACTGAGAGTCCAGAAATAAATTGTTATATTTAGGTCACTGATTTTAACAAGGGTGCTAAGACAGTTCAATGGGGAAAAGAATAGTCTTCTCAATAAACTGTGCTGGAACAACTACATTTCCACATTCAAAAAATGCACAATCTCACACCATATCCAAAAATAAACATGAAAGCATGAAAGATCTAAATGCAAGATCTAAAGCTATAAAACTCTTACAAGATAACAGGAGCAAAACTTCATAAATAATTGTTGCTTAAATGCAATGGCAAAGACAAAAGAATAGCAACAAAAGGAAAAAGAAATACATTGTACTTCATCAAAATTTTAAACTGTCAAGAAAATGAAAAAGACAACCCACAGAATGGGACAGAATATTTGCAAATAATATATCTGGTAATAGACAAGTGTCCAGAATATATTTTTAAAAACTCTTACAATCCAATGGCAAAAAAGACTAACAATCCAATTTAATATCAGTTTTGGACAAATAAAATATATGTATATATAGTGCAGCATATTTGTTAAATGAAGCTGCTAAGAAAGGATAAAAGTAAGGAAAACAGTAACTAATAATTAAAGTCTGTTCCATAATTAAAGATCTGCCTATCTTTATGAAAACTGTGATTTTTTGCATTCTGTGGGGAAGATAAAAGGGTTTCTTAGCTTGTTTTTATTTCAAATGTCAATACATGAAAAAGCCAAAAAACATACACACACAGTGGAACAAAAACTTTCCATTTTGCTGTTTTAAGAATGTGTCATATGCTTGTTCTGCTAGCTCCTGTCTTACAAGCATGTAGTTTGGTAGACTTCTGTGGTGAGCCTCTAAACTGTTTCAAACCATAGCAGAAGACGCAGGACTTGTTGTGCAGGGCTTCAGGGATCTTCCCCTGTGCATATCACACACAGTACAGTGCATCTCAAACTTAACAATGAGTGCAATTGTTAGGCATGTTGGTTTCTGTTGCATACTCACATCTCCATTGTCATTGTACTTCCACAACGTTTCTGGATTTCAAACACCACTTCAAAACGATCTTGCACTTCTCGATGAACAAGGGTGCTTGCACCATTTCTTTGATTAACCTACCTGTTGCATGATGGCACTAGGGTTCATTTCATTAATGCCATCTTTTAAATGAACATCATGTTACACATTGCTACTGTAATCTAATTCAACTTTGAAAAGTAATAGACTGTTATTGTTGGTATCATAGTGACCCTACATATGATAGGTGAAACACTATTGTCATGCTTCTTTGCTATTCATAGGGTTTTCAATGGCTGATTGTTTTTTGGGAGTGGGTTGCCACGTCCTTCTCCCAAAATACATAGATAATATCTCTTAAGACATATATACATTATTTTGCCCTCCCCCCCCGTATGTGTTCACTGTCTTCTTTGTTCTAGGCACTGTACTAAGCACAGATGAATATATACACATATATACAACAAGAACATGGTATACTCTGGCATCAAAGTACTTATGGTCTTCTTGGTGAGACCCTCCCTGACTATTCCATTAAAACTTTAAACCTCCAAAATGCCTGGCTTTCCCTACCCTTATCCATACTTTATTTTTCTCCTTAGAAAAATCTAACATACTACATCTTATCTATTTATCTTTTTGTTTATTCTTGTCTCCCAACAGAATATAAACTACATGAGGACAGGCACTTTTGTATGTCTTGTTTACCACTGTATTTCCAGTGTCTACAGTAGGAGTTGGTTTATATCTTTGTTGGAGGAGAGATACATAATTAAAAACTAATTGGTAAACTGGCAAGAATGAGCAAGATAGTTCAACCATATTTAGCGGACAGAGAGATGGCTTAGAAGTTGGAAGACAGATGAGTTTCTGGTGTGGGTGATTTTCATGTATAAAGTAGAGGAATTTCATTATTAGGATATTCACATTTTCCTATCTTATAAATCACCAATTACTCCAGTAAAAAATCTGAGACCCTCTGTGATGAAAAAAATTAAAGAGTCCATCATTTTCCCAGAAGAGCTTCACATGTGTCTATATTCTGTTACACTTTTTCACTTATGACAGGTTTTAAGTTCATGAAAATTGTACTACATGGGAATAAATTTTATAGGTAGGATTTAGGACACAATAAATAATAATAATGCTATGAAAAGTTAAAATTATAGTGATGCTATTAAGAATATTTGGTTATAATGCAAATACTAGAACACACTAAAAGTAAATTAAAGCTTTCAGTAATGACATCATCAGGAGAGACATCATGTACATCTCCTGAACACTACATAGAATATGTAATTATTTTTAAATACTTCATACTGTGGGCTGGGGTTCAGCCTAGCTGGTAGAGTGCTTGCTCTGAATGCTCTGAGGTCCTGGGTTCAATCTCCAGCACCTCACAAACAGGAGAAGGACCTGGCAGCCCACTCCTGGAACAATCAGCTGCTGAAAACCTTAGGAATAGCAGAGAAGCACTGACATTACAGGGCATGACACAGTGTCGGGAAGTGTTCGTCCTGTTGTACACAGAGTTGCTATGAGTCAGACCTGACTCAATGGTACCTAAAAACAATAATTTCATGCTATGGTTATGTTGTTGCTGTTGTTGTTAGGTGCCATCCAGTCGATGTCCGACTCATAGCGATCCTACGTACAACAAACAAAACACGATTGTCAGTGCTTCTCTGCTACTCATAGGGTTTTCAATAGTTGATTGTATTTTGGGAGTGGGTTGCTGGGTCCTTCTCCCAAGCCCGCAGCACCTGATGTTCCCAGGTGGTATCCCATCCAGGTACTAACCAGGTCCAGCCCTGCTTAGCTTCTGAGATCTAATGGGATCGGATTTCACAGTGGCATGGCAGCAGGCACTATAGTTATATAAGGTACTAATTCTGGAAGAGACTGAGAAGGAAATTGTGTATCTCAAGTGAACTTTTAACGCAGGGTGTGGTTGAAGCCCCTAAACAAACAGAGAATGAGGAACCTCATCAGGTTTTACAGAACAGATGATATAACTGCATCTTGCTTATGAAAGGATTTTGTTATTTAAAAAGTATGTAGCAGAATTTGGTCTGAGACTCATTTTATTACAACCAGTTACCCACATGGGTTAGTTGGGGGTTGGCGTGTGGTAGGAAATTGTCTCCCTTCTTCCAGGCACTGTACTAAGCACACATGGATATCCATACATATATACAACAAGAACATGGTGTGCTCTGGTATGAAAGTATTTATGTTCTCAGTGAGACCTTCTCTGACTGTTCCATTAGAAATTAAGTAGAGGTGACGGTCCAAAACAAAACAAAACATTATGAATCATACTTGCACTTTTGAGAAATTGCTAGAAGTACTGAATTGCAGGAAACCCTGAAACACAAAGAATGAGGAGCAGTCAGGGATGGACTGTAAAAGTAACTGGGTCATAAAAGCTATGTTAGGGAGTTTGTGTTTACCCTCAGGCCAAAGGGAAGCCCCAGGAGGAGATCCATTTTGTGGTAACTTGACCCACGGACAAAAGTGAAGTTCAAGGTGAGGAGACAGCCTCAGTTTGCAATCATACCAAACTGACTGATACGTGAATAAAACAGCTTCCAAACAACATGGTTTCCATTCTAAATCAAACTCTATTGTGTATATATACTACATTTTTTGTCGATTCTTTTTTTGCTTCTGTTCATCTTTTTATAGGCACCTAGGCTGATTTCATATCTTGCCTATTGTGAATTATTGTTATGAGGTGCTGTTGAGTCAGTGTCTGACTCATAACGACCCTATGTACGACAGGCAAAACGTTATTGTCAGTGCTTCTTTGCTGTTCATAGGGTTTTCAATGGCTGATTGTTTTTTGGGAGTGGGTTGTCAGATCCTTCTCTTAAGCCTACACACCTGGTGTTCCCAGGCGGTCTCCCATTCAGGTACTAATCAGGTCTGACTCTGCTTAGCTTCCAAGATCTGATGGGATTGGACACCACAGTGGTATGGCTGCAGGCATCAGAAAAATAGGGGAACATAACCCAAATATGCATATGCATTTTACTACATATTAGTCAAAAGTTTCCATAAACCTTGTAAGTTGATAAAAGTGTAATCCAAAGTGACATATTAGTTGCATAATGGAAAAAGCCAATGCTGTGTCACTCTGTCCCCCACCAATATTGACCAATAAAGGGAGAAAAAAAAAGAAAAGAAAAGAAAGTGCTACTCTTTGACCAAGTAATTTCACTTCTGAAGATGCTAAGAAAATAAGTATAAATGCAGAAAATGTTTATGCATGAAGTCACTAGCTGAAGAGTTCCTTATAAATAATTGAAAACTGAAAACTCCATCAATAGGAAATAGAGGAATAGCCACATAAACTTTACAGATATTAAAAGTAATGTTCAAGAATAATTTATGTTCCAAGCATGGTGGCGCACATCCATAAACCCAGCACTCAGGAGGATGAGGCAAAAGGATCCCAGGTTCAAGGCCAGCCAGGATTACACAGCAAGATCCTATTTCAACAACCCCCCCCCAACAAAAGCCTCAAAGAAAAATTACATTAATGCAATAGAAACTGTATATTCTATCTAAGCATGGTGGCACAGGCCTATAATCCCAGCAACTCGAGAGGCGAAGGTAGGAGGATCACAGATTTGAGGCAAGAGGCAGCCTACATAACTTGGCAAGGCCCTGTCGCAAGATAAAAAATAAAAAAGGGGCTGGGGTGCAGCTCAGTGGTAAAGTGCTTGCAAAGTATATGCAAGGTCCTGGATTCAACCCTTCAGCACTGCAAAAAACAAAACAAAACAGAAGAAAGAAAAAGAAAAAGAAAGAGAGAAAGAGAAAAAGAGAGGGAGGAAGGAAGGAAGGAAAGATACTGTGACAGCAACTATTTTCAAACGAAAGTGAGGAATCCCCAAACAATGATAAGAAATATATCCAAACGCTAACTGTGTAATGGTGCCTGGTAGGACAATATGTAATTTCCCCATTGTTCCCATTTTCTAAATTTTAAATGTTATTTTATTACTTTTCTAATCTAAAAAAAGCACAATAAACATTGAAACAAATAACATGAAATTTTTCAATGACTAAAATGGATGTGTCTGATGGAGTTTAGTTTACAATTTTCATCTTGAAACAAAGATTTATGATGTTTTGATATGAGATGTGGTAGGGCAACTGGGAATTCAGAAAGTATCTCATCCAAATTAACTGAATGATTAACTCTCACTAAGACTCAGACTCTATTGACATTCTTATCTAAAATTTTCCATTTCTCTGTTATATCATGCCTAGGGAGGACAGGGCCTCAGGTTTAGCTCAGGTGGTCTAGTGCTGCTCTGCACTCTCTGAGAACCTGGGTTCAATTCCTAGCACCACAAAAACAGGAGAAGGATGTGGCAATCCATTCCTGAAGTAATCCCAAAACAAGCAGCCATTGAAAATCCTGTGAGGATCACTGGGTTGAATCTGACTGGATGGCACCTTTAACAACAAGGGAGTACAGAGCAGAAGGCCATCTTCAAACTTGAGTAACAGAGTACCTACAAAAGACTCTGGATTAAATGAGATTCCTTAGTCTCAGCCCCAGAAAGCCGTATTCACTAAACCCAGTTTGTAGTTCAAGCAATCTGCCATTTTCATCTAAGAAGCAAAGTACCAATACAGCTAAGCCATAGACCATGCACAAAAAACATGCTTTCCATCATCTTCCAAGTTCTTGACTAGGCTCTAACTTAAAAGTGGCAATTGTCATGAGCTGTGCAATGGAAGATGAATTCTGCAAAATTCACCAACCTACCTAAGGTGGGAGTTTTACAGGATATCTCACATACCTTTGATTGTCCTTAGGGAAAAACAGAAAAAACATGAAGAGAAAATACTTATGTTTTACATTTAAATGAGTGCTTTATGTCTTGTCACTTTGGGACAATAATAGAAGAGTGAGCAATCACTTTTACCATTTATAAATTGTCCCTTTTGGTAAGTCTGCCAATATAAAAAACAAGCTAAAAAAAACCCACCCTATTTTATACTTTCTTTCCTAATTCCAAGAACCTTAGCTGTTCAGTCACTGTTTGGACTCAGACTTTGGATCTAGCACTGATAACTTCTCACAGGCAACTCAACATAATTTTACCACTTTAAAGCTTGTAGATTGAGATCACAGTCTCACTGTCTGGCAGGGATTCCTCTCCCAGAGATGCCCCAGGGGCAAGAAAGCAAGACACAAATTCCAAATGATCACAACCCCAGAACTTGCCAAAAACATTCCTAACTGCATGTGGAATCTATGCTGGAAAGAAAGGAACTCTATGCTGGAAATTTACACCTAATTTGAAAGGGGATTTTCATTCCATTTGTAGCCAGTCCTGAGTTCTATTTCTCGATCAGATGTCTAATTGAGGTGCAATGTCTCTTCAAGAAAAGCCAAGTCACAAAGGAAAGCTTGGTCAAAAAAAAAAAAAAATTACAGAAGAAGAGGAGGTGAGAACGCCCCCTATGCTGGCCAAAGCCCACGCTGCTGCATCTCTGCGTTCAGTTCCTCCACCCGCCTCCGTGGCCCCCATGCCCAAGAGAAAGGCTGAAGGGGGTGCTAAAGGAGGTAAAGCCAAGGCAGAGGACTAGCCACAGAGAAGACCCACAAGGTTGTCTGCTAAGCCTGCTCCCCCAAAACCAGAGCCCAAGCCTAAAAAGACTCCTGCAAAGAAGAGAGAGAAAGTACCCAGAGGGAAAAAGAGGAAAGCTGATGTTGGCAAGGATAGGCATGACCCTGCAGAAAACAGAGATGCCAAACAGACCGGGCACAGAAAGCTGAAGGTGCTGGCGATGCCAAGTGAAGTGTGTGTATTTTTTTTTTAATAACTGTGGGCTTCTGGTGACTGTCCAGTTAGAAATACTATTTTTGTCAAGTTTTATAAAAATGCAGAAGCGTATTTTGTTTATTTTTTAAGCTATGTTGTTAGCATACAGAACACTTCACTGTGGTTTTGGGGGAAGGAGCATATGTCAGCAATACAATGTCTCCAAAGCTGGACTAATCTAGGGGAAAACCCCTTTCCCTGCTGGTTTTGAGAGACTTCCTCTTGGCTTCCGGGAATAGGGATTCCCTGATGTTGACACACATAGCTACCTTGGCACAAACACTTTGTGGTGTGAGAAAACTCAGATTCATTTTTATGTCCTCTCCCTCTCCACCATCAGCATAGACTTAACTCCCTTAGAAACCTGAGACCTGTTGGGACCTGACTCCCCCGAATTGATTTACCAGTATGTCAGGTGATATGGACTTTGCAGTGAGGACATTGGAATGGTCTTCCTCAAAAGAGCAGTGGCTCCTTTGCGAGATTGTGGATCTTCACCTTGATAATTCTGCCATTTTCATTTCACTTCAGGAAAGTCCTGGTCAGCTCATGGAAGTTGTTAAACAACATGCTTAATGGGAAATATCAACGCTCACGCTCAACTTTCCCTTTCAGAGCATCAAATGAAGATTTCATTGGTTTTTATAGTGGCTTTCTGACTTTGGTAGTCCATCTAAGACTAAGAAGGGAGTTTGAAAGTTGTATACTGTTAACGATGGTCTTCCTGTGTCCTGTCTAAAATACCATGATTGTTTATGAAAAGTATTTTTAATAAAGCTGGATACAGTTTGGCTTGGGAAAAAGATAATGAATTGCTTCCACAAGCCTGTCCTTAACCGCTGTGCTGCTGCTAATATACTTGACAACTCCTGCCTACCTGCCCTTCCTTTGTCCCTCTCTCCCTCCTTTCCTTCCTCTGTCCTCCTTCCTCCTTCCCCCTCTTCTTTTTTCCCCACTACTTCCTTCCTTCCTTTCTTTTTTTCTTTTTTCTCCATAAAGAGGTTGGTGCCACTGTGGTTATCCACCTTGTCCCTGTCCCTGAGGCCTCTTCTAGGAAGTTGGTGTGAAAGGGTAGTGGTTGGGGCAGGAGGCCATCAGCAACAGATTGCAGGAAAGGTGGAGCTCTTGGAAGAGTAGCAACAGAGGGAACAGGGGTGCAATATGACCTTTGAAAACTGCAATGGCTGCCAGGATATACCTCTTAGATGGCACTTGTACTTTTATTTAGTAGGCTGGGAAACAGGCAGCCATGGCTATCTTTGATCAGCCCTATCCCTTCCCAGTTGCCAGGAGCATGGCTTCTGGTGAGTAACAGACCATTGGAGGTTCCTATTGGCTGGAACTAAACCCATTTAATAATATCCCCTTATTATAGTGACTGATTAACTATTGGCAGACATTTAGATTAGATGTTGCTGAAGAAAGAGATAGTTACTTTTAGAAAACTTTCTAGTTTAGAATAACTTCAAGGTTTTAAGAACTGCACAAAGTATTCTTGCTCTGTATTCCCCTTGCTAGGGATTGAACCCAGGGCCTTGCATGTGGTAGGCAAGCACTCTATCACTGAGCTACATTCCTAGTCCTTATCAATAGTCTTTTAAAGAATGCTTCAGATATACAGAAAAATTAAGCAGATAGTGCACAGGATTCAAATACACACACACACACACACACACACACACACACACACACACACAGGTTTCTGCTATTTTGTAACATTTTACATTAGTGTAGTACATTTTCAATAATTAACAATACTGATACATTTTTATTTAACTAAAGTCCATAGCTTGCTTGGATTCCCTAGTTTTTACTTAATGTCCTTCTCTTTCAAGATCTCATCCAGGATGTATTAGGTGTAGTTATTGTGTCTCCTTAGGCTCCTCTTGGCTGTGACAGTTTCTCAGACTTTCTTTGTTTCTTGATGACCTTGACAGTTATGAACAGTATATGCAACTACGTTACAGGATGCTTCTCTTTTGAAAGTTGCCAAGTACTTTCCTCATGATTGGACTAGAGTTATGTGTACTAGGGAGGAAGATGGCTAAGGTAAGGTGGAATTCTCCTTACATCATATCTAGGTTCATATTATCCACATGACTCATCACTATAGATATCGACTATAATCACCTGTTTAAGAAAGTGCTCAGCAAATTTCTCTACTTTGAACTCACTCATAAACTCACTCTTATCTCTCCTTTTCCACACTGTACTTTTTAGAAGGAAAACCATACATGCAAAGCAACTTACACTTAAGGAGTGGGAATTCTGGTCACTATAGGGGTGGAATATCTATATAATTAACTTGGCATTCTGCAAAAGAGATTTTTCTCATCTCTCCTATTTTAAATTTACTTGATTTAGTTATTTATAGCCATGAAATACAGAAGATTTATATCTATTTTATGCTTTGGGGTATAATCTAATACTACTTTGTGGCTCAATTTATTATAGCTCAACTCATTGATTTAACATAATTTTGATCCATTAAAAATTAATATTGTAATCTGAGATATAAAAACTAGAAACACTTCCCCTTCTACACTCTAGTTAAAGATTTATCTATGGTTATATAAAATATTTTACTTTAAAGTTAAATTTTAAAATGGGTAGAAGATTCACATGGTTTAGAGGTTTTGTTTTTGATATAAGCAAGTACATTTTTTTCTTTTGTCTCATTTTTATGTAAATAGTAGCATTCTGCACATATCATGGTAGACCGTGCTTTTTTCTACATATATTGAGAAAAGGAGGCAGGATAGAGAGATAGGAAATTTCAGGGAGGTGGAAAGGGAAAGAGCTTTCACCCCAGGATCTGGTTTAAATCTTACCAGCTGAGAATCAAGAACTTTGACACAACTACCAAGACAACTGCTATGAGGACTGCCTCACAGAGATGTTACTTTTGAGAGAAGAGATACTATTTTGAGAGAAATTTTAAATAATGAAAATATTGAAATAGCAATAAGCCATGCTTGGGGTCAAAATGTATGTAAACTTTGAGTTTGACCTTGCTTTCTGCTCTGTAATTCTGTGCTTCTTTGAGACATACCCAGGCAACTCCTTCGTGACTCCTTTCGTAAGCCTATACAATATACCTCCTGGACCACCTTATAATCTCATTTTACTAAAAGGAAATTCCTCTGATAGAAAAAAAAAACTAAATGATGGAACTTCTTTCAATCTTATTGGCACCTCCTCTATCCATGATATGGACCTTTCTAGGTGGAGCTTGATGTTCATGTCACACTAGTTGTCCAGAGCTAACGGCCCAGGACTGACATCACATGGGGCATGCCCTAGGTTAAATAAAACTGGAGGGAACACATGCCTCTCGCTTCTTCTCATTGTCTCCTCATTTTCTCTCTTGGAAAGCCCACCCCTGTATCTTGGTTGTTCTCTCTCTCTCTCTCTCTCTCTCTCTCTCTCTCTCTCTCTCCCTCCCTCTCTCTCTCTCCCTTTCTCCCCCCCCATAGGTATTCTAAAGCATGTATTTAATAAACTTTGTAACTTTGCTTCACTCTCTTTAGCTCATTCTGAAATTCTTTTCTGCAGCAAAACCAAAGATCCCACCTAACCTGAGAAGAGGTCCCAACTAGAGGAACTCCTCAGGAGAGCTGGCAACACTGAGCTGCGTCTCTGCTACACCTCCAGTGATAAAACTATTGCATAACAATATTTGGAATATTCTCATTTTTTAATGGCTGAAAGGTATCTCATCGTATTGATCTCTCACTGATTTCTTTCTTTCATTCATCCTTTCTTTCTTTCTTCAATGCTGGGGATCAAACCCTGAGCCTCATACATGCTAGGCAAGTGCTCTACCACTGAACTGTACTCCCAGCTCTCATTTCCATTTTCTAAACATTACAAACAGTGCTATAATGAAAAGTCTTCCTTTACTTTATGCAGTTTGCACTAAGTATATCTCTGTAGGATAAATTCCCAGAAGTAGAATTTTTGGTTAAAGAGTTTTACAGTGGCTAAGGGGGAAGTCATCTGTGCAGTGTACAATGAAATGCATATATGGAAATGTCACAATGAAATGCATGTCAGAATGAATCACATTAAGTTGTACATTAAACATTTCCAATAAAAAAAAGAATAATAAAAAAAAAGTTTTACAGTGGCTGGGGCTACAGCTGAGTGGTACTTTCCTAGTATGTGCATGGCCCTGGGTTTGATACTTAGCAAAAGGAAATGAGTACTTTCCTTTTTTAAGTTACAGTGACCTGATCCTTAAATAAAGTGGGTATGTTAAGTAGTTAGCTTAGGCATTCTCAGGTAATATGGAGAAAGGGGGGATTAAATTTGGCTTCTGCCAGTCAGCCATGATGGATGCAAACATGTGCATCTCTGAGGACATTGGAAGGACAAATTCTAATGAGTCCTGTATCCTAAACCAAACCACTGATCCATTTACAAAACAAAGGCCCTAGCCTCATGTCACACCAGGCACCCAGAGCTGGGCACCCAGGGCTGACATTGCGCTGGGGTGTGCCCTAGTTTGAGTAAAACTAGCAGGAACATGTGCCCGCTCTTTCTTCTTCCTCTCCTCTCTCTTCTCTCACCAGTCCCCTCCCTCCACTCTCCTCTCCCTTCTCTCAGGGCTTCCCATCTTCTCTGTCTACCCAAGGCAATTTTCCTTCTAAAAGCTACTTAACTCTTCTGTTCTCTCTGAGTTCTTTACCTTCCCCTGAAGAAGAGAAATATCCCTATTTCTGCCTCATTTTCTCAATATATGTAGAAATATCCCAATTCAGCCTGGAACACAGGTTTTTCCATGTTCCTTTTCAGATCTACCTAAGCTTCTCCAGTTGCCTCAGTTTTCCCAGTAATTATTCTTTAAGGGTGTACTATCTTTAACAAACCTTTTTCTATACTCTGCACTATAACTGCCAGATTCCCGAGCCAGGGCTCCAGAGTCCCCAACTCCCATTCCTCACATCTCTGCCATAACAGGTACACACAATGAAGAGTTTACTGCCTGGAATTAGGCTCATTTCACTTAGACTGGGCGGAGCTACTAAGAATACTTCCTGGATGATGCAGGTTGGGACTCAGGGAGTAGCATATCAGCAACATAACCCTGTTGTATTAGTTATATTGTGGGTCACTGTGACCAAAATAGCTGAGAACAACTTGAAAGGAGTAATTATTTATTTTGGCTCCATCCATTGTGGCCGGGAGGCAGAGCAGAGCAGTTCATGTCATGGCAGACTAGGAAACACCTAAAGGGGAACACAGGAAGGTGCTGGGCAAGATATAGCCCCCAAAGACACACTTCCAGTGGCCTACCTCCTCCAAAGACCCCACCTCCTACTTTTTGCCACCTCCCAATAATCTATTCAAACTTTGAACTCATCAATGGATTAATCCATTCATAAGGTCAGAGCCCTGATGATCTAACTATCTCTGGAAATATCTTCACAAGACACCCCCAGAGGGGTGCCTTACTAATCTCCTAGTCCTTTCTTAATCCAATCAAGTTACCAGTTAAGACTAATCATCACACCTATGGAGAAGTAGCATAAGGGAGCTGGGGATGTAACTCAGTGTTAAAGCACTATACCTAACATGCCTGAGGCCCTGCATTTTGATCCCCAACACCACATTCTCTATTGGCTTAATTCAACATCACCAATGAACATTTGTTGTTATGAGGTGCCCTCGAGTTGGTATCCGACTCATAGCAACCCTACATACAACAGGCAAACACTATTGTCAGCAGTTCTCTACTGTTCCTAGGGTTTTCAATGGCAGATTGATTTTTGGGAGTGGGTTGCCAGGTCCTTCTCCCAATGAACATTAAGACTGGGTAATAAAGGATTTGTAAATCAGCTGTGGTGGAGAACACCTGTAATCTTAGCACTCAGAAGGCTGAGGCTGGAAGATTGTGATTTGGAGGCCAGCCTGGGCTACATGGCAAGATTCTGTCTTAAAAAAATAAAAATAAAAAAATAAAACCCAACAAAGAAAGGATTTGTTAAGATAGTAAGACCAGGCGGACTCTTTCTCAAGACCTCTTTATTTGTTTATTTGTTTTTATTTTTATTTTTGTTACTTCACTGAGAGATTGAACCCAGGGTGCTCCATCACTAAGCTGCACCCCCAGTCCATTTCTTTATTTTGAGGTAAGGTCTCACTAAATTGCACCGACTGCCTCTAGCCTCAAACTCACAATCCTCCTGCCTCTGCTTCCCAAGTGACTGGGATTACACCCATGTACCACAGCATCAGCTTCTCGGGACCCCTTTAAGGTACATACTGGTATGGATATAACTAGCATCCAAAAGAGCAATGCTTTCTAATCTTTATATTATAAGGCAAAATGTAAGCTTAAAAATGAGTGTATTGCATTGCATTATATCAGTGGTCCTCAACATCTCTGCACCAGGGACTGATTTCAAGGAAGACAATTTTTCTGTGGACCAGAGGCAGAGCTCAGGTAGCAATGCCAGAGATGAGGAGCAGCTGTAAATACAGATGAAGCTTCACTCACTTGCCCATCTCTCACCTCCTGCTGTGCAGGTGGGGACATTGGGGGCCCTTGCATTATATGACATGAAGAAGTCTCTCTGTGGTTGGTTCCTATGAATAACCTAATGCCAGCATAGTCTGCTTTTAGGTGTGGAATTCCATTCAGAAAGTGTCATTGATTTGTACTGTTGGATAAGTCTGAGTGAATAAAATGGATTAGTTCCCATGCCCTTGACATTTCACTCCAAATAGAGTCTACCATAGTTGATTCCTGAATTAGCACTCCTGAAACTTTATCCTTGGCACTTCCATTCTACCTGATCTTTTCTTCCAATCCACCTGAAGTCCTATATCTCCTCTGCTGCCTTTATTGTTGTTGTTGTTGTTGTTAGGTGCTCGACTCATAGCAACCCTACATATAACAGGTGAAACACTATTCTTAGTGCTTCTCTATTCATAGAGTTTTCAATGGCAGAATGTTTGTTGGGAATGGGTTGCCAGATCCTTCTCCCAAGCCTAAAGCACCTGGTGTTCCCAGGAGGTTTCCCATCCAAGTACTGACCAGCCCTGACCCTGCTTAGCTTCTGAGATCTGACAGGATTGGATGCCACAGTGCTATGGCTGCTGGTGCTGTCTTTATACTACTCCTTGAATCACCTGTCTCCAAGGATCCAGAAGTAATTCAGCCTTTTATATTCACCTACCACATGAAAGGAAATCTTGTTTTCAGACAGATGAAAGATTATTTGAAGGAACATGCTAAAGAACTTCACGTTTATTTATTTTTGTAATATGAATCCATATGTCATTAAGGTTGGGCTGGGAAGACAAGCCCTAGTGAGACTATCGGGAGAGTTCTCTTCTGCAAGTGTTCCTTCATTTCATTAATCAGTAACAAGATCTCCGACAACCCAGGAACAAAGAAGATGAAGAGAAGTTGTTGTTTCTACCCATCAACCCATGTGGTAGTACTGAAATGTGGAAGTCTTTGAAATTCCTCCTCTAAAGAGCGGAAGCTTCTCCAATCCCCCATTGGGTATGGTGGGCTGGATTTAATGACTCTTCTTTCGAATAGAATATGGCAGAAGTGAATGTGTGTGACTTCGAGGCTGCTTCCTAAAAGACCCCTGGCTTCCTCCTTGCTTTCTGTCTTGGATTACTTGTTCTGAATGGACCAGTGGCCAACATGGTCAATTGTGAGGACAGTCAGGCATTCCTGTGGCGAGGGAATGAGGGCTCTTGCCAACAGGCAGCAAGGACTGAGGTCTCTACCAAAAGGCATGTGGATATGTGACCTTAGAACCATCTTTCCAAGAACCCTATCAAGCTAATGGATGACTGCAGCCCTAGCTGATGTCTTGCTTATGACCTCATGAAAGTCTGTGAGCCAAAACTACTCAGCTAAGCTGTTCCTGATGTACAGAAGCTATGAGATAGTACATTGGTGATCTTTTTTAACTGCCAAGTTTTGGGGTAATTTGGCAAGAGATCTTTATTCTTAACAGCTAGTGACCCTACATACAACAGGCAAAACACTATTGTCAGTGCTTCTCTGCTATTCATAGGGTTTTCAATGGCAGATTGATTTTGGGGAGTGGGTTGCCGGGTCCTTCTCCCAAGCCTACAGCACCTGGTGTTCCCAGGCAGTCTCCCATCCAAGTACTAACCAGGCCTGACCCTGCTTAGCTTCTGAGATCTGACACCACAGTGCTACAGCTGCAGATAAGAGATAACTGATGCATTACCATATTACCTATAAGTCCCTTAAAAAAACTAACAAGACAGTTTTGCTAGGAAGAAAATGATATGTAACTCAATGTAAAAGCGGCTCTGCATACTCAACAAATGAGTAAATAAAATTGTAAAACCAACTGTTAGCAGGGCTCTTGGGAGTCGTGGTAGCTATGATCACTTTAATATGATTCAATTTCTCTGAAGCTGGCAAATGTAATGCAAGCTATAAAACTACAAGCAACAAATAGCCAAGAAATATAAGAACCTCATAATTATTTTTACCAAGATATTTATTTATATCAATACTACTTATAATGAAAAAATACTCCAAAATCAAAAAGTAAGGGAATAGCTAAGCAAATTACCATATATTATATTGTGGTATACCTCCTGGTTATTAAAAATGTATGGGTTTGATCCTCAACATGGCAATAAATAAGTAGTAAACAGGGAGATTGTTTTAATAAGTGAAATATGCTGGTGGTTTTTGTGTCTTTTATTTGCTTCTTGCAGGTCTGAGGAGTTGCATTCAGGGCCTCACACATGCTAGACAAGTGCTCTACCACTGAGCTGCACCCAGGCTCTCCTCTGCCATCTTTTTATTTTTTTTCCAGACAGGGTCTCACTAAGTTGCACAGGCTGACTCTGGCCTTGAGCTTGAGATCCTCCTGCATCAACCTCCCAAGTTTCTGGAATTACAAGTGTGCACCAAGCACCTGGTGGAATAGGCTGTTAAAAATAGCAGAAGATATTGGGAGGAAGAGGCAGGAGGATCACAAGTTCAAGGCCAGAGGCAGGCTCATAAGTTAGTGAGACTTTGACTTAAAGTACAAAGTAAATAGCGGGTGTGGCATGTGGCTCAGGCATTGAACGCTTGCAAGAAGCATGTATGAGGCCCTGAGTTCAACCCTGAGGACCACCAGGAAAGAAAAAAAAAAAAAAGAAAGAAAGAAAAGAAAAGAAAAAAAGAACAAAAGAAAGAAAAGAAAAAGAGAAAGAAAAAATAGCAGGAGATAAAGTAGAATACACATGCTGATTAGAATTATACAATCCCTAGTTAAAAGGGAATTTCTGGGATTGGAAATAATTAAGACCTGTTTCTAAGTAGGTTATATCTTCTGTAAGTGTGTGTGAATTGTTTAAAAATATTAAAAAATAAAAGTAGCATCAATCTTCAGCTACAGATAATTCTTCAACTGAAACATCTACATGATCAGGGGAAATATATATTTTCTGGATTCCTATTTTCCCTTTTTCATAATTATGTAGAAATTATAAAGGTTCTAAAGTAATCTCCCTAACTGTTGAGAATAAACATGAAAACCTATCTGGTAATATAGACAGATCCAACTCATATTAGGTTGTAATCAGGCATGGTAAATGTTCTTTGATCCTGTCTGGCCAACACCTGTCTTAAGCTCTCCCCCACTCCACGAACAAATAGAAAGTCTGCAGGTGAGGGATGGCTGGGTGTTCCCTCATCTTCTTACCAAGGGCTCAAGCAGGCAGCCAGTTTTCCGGGGGAGGAGCCTCCTGCCTGAAAAGTCCTGTGCCCAGAACACTGGCAAAGAAACTGGTTAAAAACCAAAGGAAAATATTACTTCAAATCAAAGGAATGCAAAGAATTATTTTTAAAATAATTTAGGGGTTTGGGGGGTAGCTCAGTGGGAGAGTGGCATGCCACAGAACATGCCTAGCATGTGTGAGGCCCTGGGGTCAAGCTGCAGCGCTACATACACAAAATAACATGATGATTTAAAACTTAACATCTTTAGGTTTGAGCCCTTAGGCAACAGAGAAGGAAAGTACATTAAAACCATAGTCTTGTCTACAAATCTCTCAACTGCTTCACTTTCCACCATCTGATGACAGAAACGTTCTTTACCCAACTCAGTATATAATACCCAGTTCAAATGGGAGATGATAGTTATATTGTAAAATAAGTTGGCAGTTTTTTTTAATAAATTCTGAATATGTACACACCAAAATATTATGAATAATTAGGTTGAGCTTGTTGCTCTTTTCTTTTTCTTCATGTTATATATTTTCATTTATAATAAACGTATATTATTTGTATAATGTTGAAATTCTTTAAAACACTAGAATAGATATAAAGTCAGGCCTGGTGATAAACACCTGTAGTCTAAGCTGAGGCTAAAGCTGGAGGATCACTTGAGCTCATGCGCTCAAGACCAGCCTAGGCAACATGGTGAGACCCCCATGTCAAAAAGAAGTTGTAAAATTTACAAAACACAACTTTTTATCAATTGACTTTAGTTCTATACCTCTGAAATCCAATGATAACTAATAAGCACAAAATGTTTAAGAATCCTGCCCTGTGGTTTGTTTGTTTGTTTTTGTTTTTGTTTTCGTTTTGTGGTACTGGGGGTTGAACCCAGGGCCTTGCGCCTGCATGCTTTGCAAGTGCTGGACCACTGAGCTGCACCACCAGCCCATTTTTTCACTTTTTGAGACAGGGTCTCGATAAGTTAGGCAGACTGCCTCTGGTCTCGAACTTGCGATCCTCCCGCCTCCGCCTCCAGAGCCACTGGGATTACAGGCATGTGCCACTGCATCCAGCTCTCTGCCCTGTGTTTTGAAATGCATAAATTACTTTCTATTTAAGTGCCAAGTATATTGTAGTTTGCTGATGTTTTTAGAACGTCAACATGCAAAGAATATGAGAGAATTTTATTAAGCAAAACAATCCATTTCCCAAACCTACCAAATAATGTATTTACTATAGTCCCTTCCCATATTACCTTCACTTCTCCCATATAGATTTTCCATTTCATTTTAGGAATACCAACAGTCCATTGGGGGTTTAACTCAGTTGGTAGAATGCTGTTCCACACTCTCTGAGTACCCAGGGTGGATCCCCAACCCCACAAAAACCTGAGACAGAATTAGCAATCCACTCCCCAATCAATCCCAAAACAATCAGCGATTGAAAACCCTAATAGGGTCGCTATGAGTCAGACCCTACTGGAGCTCACCTAACAACAACAGTCCGTAACTTCAAAGCCATTTCCCTTCATAAACTGGCTTCAAATGCTGTGGCTTCAAATTTAAAGGGATAAGGATTTTCTTTTCTAAATTCAAAAAATGAATAAAGCCGCAGTTTTGAACCTGAGAAAATACCACACAAAGGCCCCCCAAACAGCTTTTGAGTCAACAGTATACCACAATAACTGAAAGCAAGAACAGGGCCAACTAGGGGCTAGGCCTGTATCCAGAGCACTGAGAGTCCCCAGTGATTAGTGCTCCACCTGCTCTGCCTCTGCTTTTCCAGATGGCCTTGAGGAAGCTTTAGCAAAAAAGCACCTGGACCTAAGAGACCACAGAAGGTATAAGGTAGCACACATATAAGGATGTGGGGCTGTGGTAAGGTGGCCTGTGCGTTGGCCTGCACACTTTTGACTTTTCCCTGTGTCTAGAGAATTACTCTTTCCCCCTTCTCAAAGAATCACAGGCTGTTCCCAGGATTAAGAGTTTTAGTGGTCATGGAGCCAGCTGCCTCATGCAGATGCCTTTCTTTTCTAAGAATCTGGGAAACATTTTAAATAAATACAATAAATCTTATGGTGTAAGAATATAGATATACAACCAATTCAGTTTCTCCATATATTCATGTGATGAGGTACAGTGATGTAGAGTATCAATAACACCAGTAATTGAAACTAACAAGTAGCAAGGAGTCTCAAGTTTCAACCCTTTAGCCAATTCCTAATTGAATTCTGCAATTATCTAGTAAGAACAAAGATCAGAAGAGAAAAATGCTTATGAAAGATCATCCACACTGGATACATTGCTTCTGAAAGAAATGTGTATATCACAAATTTGAAAAGTGGTTTTAGGACACAGCTTTCCCAAGATTTTCTGACCATTATTAGTAATCTTACTTAAGCAATCCAGGGCAGTACCTTGTGATTCTTCCTCAATGCATAGAAAGGTGGTAGGTTAATTAGATCTTAATACAAAGTGTTAGTTTGGATGCCCTTTAGGAATAGAGAGTTAAAATTACTAATGTGAGAATATATGGCCTCAGGACAAAGCAAAATCAAACTGTTTATTTTATCACATTTGCTGCCACACATTAATAATATTGTGCATTTTAGCATTATCTGTCCTGAAGATCTGAAGCTGATGTCATGCTGTTAATATTTTTCCTCCTCCTTCTTCTCCTTTCCTCACATAATCGAGACACAAAGATGGCATGATTGGCATATAATCTGTTAGGGCCAAGTCAGATAGAAAACTAAGAAGACCTAGTCAACATGCAACCTTTGTAAAGGCCCTTTCCACAGAGGAAAGTCAGTGTGACTCTCCCTAGACCGTCAGTGCAGGCAAAACTATTGTCATAGCAGAATGAATATCCATTTTACTCACTTTTTTCCCCTTGTAATACTGTGGTTAGCAGCAAGACCTCCAGCATGATTGCATGCTAGGCAAGTGCTCCACCACTAAGCTGTGCCACTATCCCCTTTTTTATTTTTTGAGGCAGGGTCTCACTAAGTTTTACAGGCTTCCTCTGGGCTCAAACTCACTATCCTTCTGCTGCAGCCTCCCAAGTGGCTGGGATTACAGGTATGTACCATGGCACCCAGTTTACTCATTTTTTAAAGTTTGTTTTCATTCGATACTCCAAATACTCTGATCTAGGCACTCTTGGGCAACTAAGCAAGGCTTTAACATCCTTAGTCCTCAAACATTAAGAAATAGGACTATTTCTGGCCCAATTCCAGGGTCATAGAGTGAAATGTTTGCCTTAGCCCTACTTTGGCCAGTCCAGTCTCTTAGGCAATGAGACTCATCATGGGATTGTGGCAGGCCACTTTGTTCACTAAATCTGTGTCTCTATAGCACTTCCCTAATTAACACAAAGGAGAGAGGGGGGAGGGAGGTAGGGATCATGAGAGAGAAAGAGAGAAGTTTGCTAGAAGCTAATTGTATAATTGTATTTGGGGACATAAAGATAATAGCAAAAAACTTCAAGTCCTGTAATATTAACAATTATGGTTTTAGAAAGAATGGTGGAGCTAGATTTGGGGGGAGGGAAGAAGGAGAAAGAAAGAAGAAAGAAAGGAGGGAAGAAGGAAGGAAGAAAGGAGAAAGAAAGAAAGAAAGAAGAAAGGGAGAGAGAAAGAAGAAAGAAAGGAGGGGAAAAGGAAGGAAGGAAGGAGAAAGAAAGAAAGAAAGAAAGGAAGGAAGGAAGGAAGGAAGAAAGAAAGAAGAAAAAAGAAGAAAAAAGAAAAAGAAGGGAGGGAAGGAAGGAAAGAATGAAGGAAGAGGAAGGAAAGGATAAAGGAAGAAAAAGGAAGGAAAAGGAAGGAAGGAATGGTAAAAGAAAAGAGAAAAGGAAAGAAAAATGGAATGCATGGAAGTATAGTTCAGCTCCCACATATGAGTGAGAAGATATTTCTCTTCTTGAGCTTGTTTCCCTTTACTTAAGATGATGTGCTCCAGTCCCATCCATTTTGCTGCAAATGACATTATTTCATTCTTTTTATTACTGAATAATATTCATTGTGTATACGTACTACAATTTTTTTTATCCATTCTTCTGTTGATAGGCATCTTGGTTGATTCCATATCCTTGCTCTTGTGAAGAGTGCTGCATTAAATATGGAGATGCAGGTGTCTCTATGGTATGATGACTTGTCTCCCTTTGGGCATATTCCCAGGAGTGGCATAGCTAGGTGGTATGGCAGTTCTATTTTCAGTTTTCTGAGGTATCTCCATATTGATTTCCAAAGTGGCTGAACTAATTTACAGTCCCATCAGCAGTGTAAAAGGATTCATTTTTCTCCACATCCTCGCCAGCATTTTAAACACAAGTCTTAGTAGTAGAAAAAGAAAAGTCAAGCCTGGTAGCTTGAGATCAATAAGTGCTTATTTCACACATGCAGAAAGAATAGTTCAATAGGTCAGTAATTTTCAGTCCAACTCAGTGAGTCTTTACCTTCTCTCTTCTTCCTCTTCCTTCCTCTCTCTCTTCCTCCCCGCTCTCTCAGCTCCTTATGAGTTTCATCCTTTCAGAGCTCTGCCCAAATTTCAGTTCCAGGCCATACCAGAGCTTCTAATTTGACTGGTATTTATGTGATTTCAATTTACATAATTCTGTTTAATGACATATCACAATAGCTAATGATTGTCAGAAGAGAGTGTTGAATAGTCTTTTTCATTTGAAATGAGAAACCCAAGCATTTTTTTAAATGTAGAGACAAGGAAAAATGCTTGACTTTATTAGTAGATTTTATTCTTATAGCACCTTGTAATTAACTAGCAGATTTATTTGTTCTGTGCATAGATGGAGATATATATATATATATATATATATATATATATCTCACTTAAATATATATATATATATATATATATATATATATATATATACTGCTTGCTGATAAAACTTGCTCAAATGCTATTGCTGAATGTACAAGTCAGTGATTATGCCAGTGCAACAACGATGACCACATGACCCCTATACATTTTAAAAAATAATTTTTGATGGTGCATGCCTGTAATCCCAGCGGCTTGGGAGGCAGAGGCGGAGGATCACAAGTTTGAGAACAGAGGCAGTCTGCATAACTTATCGAGACCCTGTCTCAAAAAGTTAAAAAAATGGGCTGGGGGTGCAGCTCAGTGGTCCAGCACTTGCAAAGCATGCAGGCGCGAGGCCCTGGGTTCAACCCCTAGTACTGCAAAAATAAATAAATACATACATACATACATACATACATACATACATACATACATAAATAAATAAATAATTTTTGACATATAATTTACCAGGAGCCATATCAAATTTAAAATGTACAGCTTAATGGCACTTAGTGTATTCCAAGAGTTATGCAACCATAACCAGAATATAATCTGCATAAATTTGAGAACCATATATATACACATACACACACACACATATACATATACTTTTTGTGTGTGTGTGGTACTGAGAGTTGAGCCCAGGGGCTCGCACTTGCATGCTTTGCAAGCACTGTATACTTAGCTACACCCTCAGCCCATTTATTTACTTTTTTGAGACAGGGTCTCCCTAAATTACATACAATGACTTTGGTCTCGAACTTGTGATCCTCCTGCCTCTGCCTCCTGAGTTGCTGGGATTACAGGAGTAGGCCATGCCTGGCTTGTGCTATATATTTTAAACAACAAACAACGTATATATTTTAGATGAAATAAGATCAAACACTTATTGAGGATTTACTATGGTACTAAGCATTTTCTATGGACTTTCCCTCATTTGATTCTCTCTCAAAAAATTATATTGCTATGAATATTATTCCCATCTCTTAAATGAGAAAACTCAAAAGTTGAAGGTCTTATTTAAGCCAAGATAGGAACCCAGGCAGCCTAGCTTTATTGCTGTAAATTTAAGTACTGTCCAGGCATTATGGCACATGCCTATAATCCCAGCGGCTCAAGAGGCAGAGGCAGGAGGATCACAAGTTTGAGTCCAGAGGCAGTCTGCATAACTTAGCGAGACCCTGTCTCAAAAAGTAAAAAAATGGGCTGGGGGTGCAGTTCAGTGGTCCAGCACTAGCAAAGCATGCAAGTGCAAGGCCCTAGGTTCAAGTTCCAGTACCACAAAAAAAAAAAAAAAAAAAAAAAAAAAAAAAAAAAAAAAAAGTCCTTATACTATCCTACATTTTATTAAGCATTTTAAGTTTGTTTTGATGTTAGCAAACCAAGCACACACAGACGCACTGGTATGCTAAATAGCCAGTACAGACACTGAATTTACACTCCCAGATGCAGTGGCACCAAACCTAGATGGTCCTCACAGTAATGAAGTGATTTAATTATGGAACCAGGGTAGTTTGGTGGTAAGAGGAAATGGAGAGATCCTTTTGGATCTTACCTAGTTCTTCCTGATTCTTACCAACTAAATCAGCCCCTCCAAACTGAGATTTTCTTTCCTCATTGTAGATACCCAATCTTCTCACCTTATCCAGCTTATTGAGTCAACATTCCTACTATTTCAAATATAAAACTAAGGCATTACAACAGTTTCACTGATCTCTGTTTCTACTATATCTCCCTTACTGCAGCAAGAAGAGTCTTTGTTTTACTCTAGCCTATCTGTCACTCCTCTGCATTAAACTGTCTATGGCTCCTCATTGCTTGGGTCAATGGGTCTCGAATTTATGCAGGATTGTATTCTGGTTATGGTTGCATAACTCTTGGAATATATTAAGTGCCATTAAGCTGTACATTTTAAATTTGATATGGCTCCTGGTGAATTATATGTCAAAAATTATTTTAAAAAACGTATAGGGGTCATGTGATTATCTTTGTTGTATTGGCATAATCAGTGACTTGTACATTCAGCAATAGCATTTGAGCAAGTTTTATCAGCAAGCAATATTTTCAGTTAATAAGGTTTAAAAAATCATATAAGAATTGATTTAAATTTGCTGAATGTAAAGATTGAAACTCAAGTCCCTATAGCTTTAATAATTGCCTATTGTATTCGTTTGGATGCTAGCACTAAATGTGCTATGCATATTCTGATTTTATTAAAATAAAAAAGTTGAACTGCAAAAGTAAAAAATAAAAATTAAAAAATATTAAAATGCAAGTTTATAGGGGAATCAAAGTATATGGAAGTCATGATGTGCTATGTGTGGTGGTGTTAGGTGTTGTCAAGTTGGGAGCTACTCATAGTGACCCTGTGTACAACAGATGAAATACTACCTGACACTGTGCCATGCCCAGCACTATGTCAGTGCTTCTCAGCTATTCATAGGGTTTTCAATGGCAGACTGTTTCCAGAGTGGGCTGCCAGGTCCTTCTCCCAAGCATACAGCACCCCAAATTCCCAGGTGTCTCTCATACCAGGAATAACCAGGCCCAACCCAGCTTAGCTTCCAAGATGGGAGACCAAGGTGGTATAGCTGTAGATGCTGTGTAACACACTGAAATGCTGAACCATCAGCGATTTTACCAGCAGAAAATAAGACTACAGTGTATGTATGTAATATTCATAGGAAATTTATAACATTAAAATTCACTACTTTGCAACCACCTGCAAAAAATGCAATTGAGCTAAGATTATCAATAATTTCTAATGTTTGTCTCTAATATTAAATTGCCATGTATTGGTCGGGGGATGTAGCTCAACGGTAGAGCATTTGCCCAGAATGGACAAGTGGACAAGACCTTGGGTTCCATCTCAGCACCACCAAAAAAAAAAAAAAAAAAAGCCACTTGTCCATTTATTTGTTAAATTACTTTGTTGTCTCCCTCTATTTGTTAGCAAGCAAACAACATAGACGACTTAAGAAAAGTTTGAAAACAGAACCGTAAAAGTGAGCACATTTTACCTAATACTTTGTTATATTTTTTACCCTCAAATTAAGACTGCAGGAGGAATCTGGATTTAGAATAACACTAAGGTTTTCATATAGGAGTGTTCACAATCCCTGGCTTCTTCAGAAATGCCTCTCTTTGGCATACCATTAAAAACTCTTCTTGCCATGTGGTGTTAAATGACCTTTCCACCTTCCACTCTTTCCACACAACCTCGCTGCCACCTCAGTAAGTGATTAAGTATCTCCCAGTATTGTCCTGTGGCTTTACCTAAGCTGTTTTCCTCTCTCGGGATATTCTTCAGAATTTCCGTCTTTACTTGGTCCTTCAAGGTCCTCTTAACTTCCCTTTTACTTCCTGACATCCCCTGAAAAGTATCATCAAAAAAGGAAGTGTGTGTATCTTACTAGATGTTGTATTTCCAGCACAAACATACAACCTGGCACACAGAAAATACTCCATAAACATTCCTTTTTCTGTATTTTCAAATTTTGATACATGCATCTGTCCACTTTCACAGTGCTGGGGTGGTTTTTCAATGACACCACTCTCCCCATCCTTGGCAGCCAATGAGCTCATGAAGGCAGGAAGGTAGAAATTATGTCCTTATCATATATCAGGTGCTCAATAAACATCTGGTAAATTTAGTCAAGCACATTGGCACACCTGTAGTTCCAACGACTTAGAAGGCTGAAGCAGGAGAATTGCTTGAACCCAGGAGTTCTGGACATCATAGAGAGATTGTCTCTTAAAAAAAAGAAAGAAAGGCCGGGTACGGTGGTATATGTCTATAATCCCAGTGAATTGAGAAGCAGAGGCAGGAGGATCTCAGGTTCGAGGCCAGAGGCAGCCTGTGTAACTTAGTGAGATCCTGTCTCAATTTAAAAAATAAAAAATAAAAAAATTGGCTAGGGGGTGCAGCTCAGTGGCAGAGCGTTTGCAAAGTATGTGTGAGGCCCTTGGTTCAGCCCCCAGTGCCCCCATTGTCTCCAGTACTGAAAAGAAAGGAAAAAAAAAAAGAAAAATGAAAAAAGGAAGGAAGAAAGGTAGGAAGGAAAGAAGGAAAAGAAAGAAAAAGAAGAAATATCTGGTATAGTCAGATGGGTTCAAAGTATATTTTCTAATCCTCAAATGTTTAAAATTTTAAGGAAAATCAAAACATACAATTTACTTAAATATGATGTGGTAAAAACTGTAAGAGAGGTATGCACATAGTATTCTGAGAATTCTGATTGAAGGAGCTATATATATAACTAGCTTAGACATGTTCACTTTGGAATCTTCATTATAGGCTGCATTCGAGCTCTTCTTTGAGGAATACAAGTAAGTATACCAAAAAAAGAGAAAAAAGGAGTTTCCAAGCTGAAGGAATCCAGCATCAAGACAAAAACTGAGAGGGCAGGGCCCTGAGTGCCCCACTGGTGCTGGTGTGGCTTCAGTGCAGGGCCGGGAGAAGTCATGAGCCTTAGAGGTGCTCTGGGCCCGGGAGGTCTCCTGGCCTGGACTTTTGCTTTTATTTTGTTAATTCATTAACTAATTTTTATTTTAAAGTACTAGGAGTTAGAGCCAGGATCTCACATATGCTAGTCAAGTGCTCTACCACTGAGCTGCACCCCTAGCCTCTTTTTTATTTTTTATTTTGAGACAGGGTCTCACTAGATTGCACAGGCTGCCTCTGTCCCCTTGTGATCCTCTTCCCGTCAGCCTCCTGAGTAGCTGGGATTACAGATGTGCGCCACAGTGCCTGGCTATCAGATCTGTTTTACTTGGCTCTCAGCACCCTCTTTTGCCCTGGCCCTTCCCCAACACAGCATGTTGATCATGTAAGAAAGTTGACCAGATCAGGTATGACATATGACCAAAGCCAGAGGGACATAAATGAATCCTGATGCAAACCAGCATGAAACCTAGGATTGTGTTCTAACCAGTGAGCAATCAACCAATATTAGAGCTATGTAAATCACACACTGAAGCAGAAGTCAAGAATGTGGTAGAACTAACAGAGCTGGTTTGTTGGGAAGGCCAGTATCATTCAGTTAGATTCCTGGCCTCCATGAAACCATCCCTTATTTTCCCAATCTTCAGGGATCTCCCTTTCTCTCCCTCCTTAAAATTTCCAGAGCACTTAATTTTGTAATTATGACAATTTTTTTCCCCTTATACTACAGTTTGTCTTCATTCCTGGTCACATTTTATTTCTTCTTGCCTAATTATATAAGCTTCTATCTGATGTATTGTAGCTTTAGAGACACCTTGTTGTTGTTTTTGTTGTTAGGTGCCGTGGAGTCGGTATCCGACTCATAGCGACCCTCATAGGGTTTTCAATGGCTGACTGTTTAGGGATTGCCTTGGGGGTGGATTGCCAGGTCCTTCTCCCATAGAGACACCTTAGAGCAAGATAAAAAGCCTTCAAGAATAAATATAGTTCCATTTTATGTTTTAAGAGGAGAAAAGTCATGTCCTGCTCACTTTTATAATTACCCCACAGCACTATGCAAAACATTTGTTGTATAAGTTTATGTAGTGATAATACAGTAGTAAAACATTCATTGTCTTTTAAAAGAAGTTGACATTTACTAAAGTATTTACATAGATGTTTATCTTGCATTCTTTTACATTTTCATCCCCCAAACCATGTATCCTCCATCTGTCCTTTTCTCTCTTTTTTCTTGATTTCATTTACCAAAGTTTCATTCTTTATATAGGTCATTTCTTAGAAGCCCATAGATTTAATTATTCTCCCTTCTTTGTTTTGTTTTATTTTATTTTCAAAAGAGATAGGGGCTAGGGACTGTATCTGAGTGATAGAGCACTTGCATAGCACACATAAGGCCCTGGGTTCCATTACACATGCACACACACACACACACACACACACACACACACACACACACACACAAAGAAAGAGGGGGGTGATATTTCAATAAAATTATAAATTAAAAATATAAAGAAACAAAAATACTTGACACTTTCTTTCTTTCTTTCTTTCTTCTTCTTCTTCCTCTTCTTCTCTTTTTTTTTTTTTTTTTCAGTATTGGGGGTTGAACCCAGGGCCTGGCTATTGCATGCTGTGCAAGTGCTGGACCACTGAGCTGAACCCCCAGCACATTATTATTATTATTTTATGATTATTATTATTATTATTTATTATTATTATTATTATTATTATTTTACTTTTGGAGACAGACTGCCTTTGGTCTCGAACTTTTGATTCTCCTGCTCTGCCTCCCATGTCGCTGGGATTACAGGTGTGTACCACCAAGCCTGGCTTATATTTGACACTTTCTAAGACACAATCTTGTAAAGAATATTAACAGTAATCAGTATAAGTACAATATAATAAATTATAAAGATCTGCTGATATTTTAATAGAGAAAAATAACCAGAAGAAACACAAAAATACTCTTAAAATATAGCATCATTTCCATCAACATGAAAACAGTTTTTAAAAATTAACAATTTCCCACTTGAACATTTAATTTTTCAGCCTTCTTTGAATTTACATTCAGAAATCTTGATGTTGAGCTGCAGTTTCTAAACTAGCCATTCTCTCCTTCCAAGAACTCACAAGGATCAATCTGTTCACAAGCAATTGAAAGGAACACTTCCTGCTAGACAGAGTACTTCAAGGCTAATATTTAATCTTAATTGGCATGAAGTTTAGTGCAAATAAAATTATATTTAGCAGCTTAGCAAAGTTCTGAAGGGGAGGCATTTTTCTCTTAATTTTGACTGCTTCCTCAGAGTGAATCATTTCTTCCTTTTTGTGAGTGCCAACATGGGCCATTCAAACTTAATAACAACTACTGGTGATAATTCTGTGTGCTATACAGGGAGTCTCCCTGAAAGATGTTTCAGTCACCATGCAAATGAGCCACACTGTTTTTACATTTGGAAAGTTTCCTTTGGGTTGATATAAAAAAAGCAGGGCCTGAATGCCAGTCATTTCTCTAAGGGAGTGGAGTCAAGATCATAATGGATCCAACTGCTTCTCTGGTCAGTGGAGAAGACACGCAAAGGTGGAACTCACTACTGCATGCATTATTTGCTACCACAGGTAGAATTCAGAGGACTGGGACACGGAGCTGAGGAATCTCTTAAACCAAATTCTACTCTCCAGTAATAATTTTACATAAAGAAAAAGAAAGCCATCTAACTTCAAACCTGCTGCTTTCTACTCTCAGCCAAGATTTATTCTCCAAATGAATAAAAGCCAGGAAGCTCCTAGCCAGAGAGAGGAGTATGCCTGAGCTTTGTCAATTCCTTGAATTGCCTCTCTTTTTATTAGACATCTGTTCCATCTCTAGCCAAGGCCTGTGGTTGTTGCTTCAGAAAACAATGTGACTTACTCCGCCTGGACCTGTACTGGCGCAGAAGAGGGAAGAACAACTTCTGGGTTTTGAATGTCTTGTTCTGCCCCTTGTCTAGGTTTCACCAGCTCAAGGACATGAACCTTCAAAAAGCTGAGCTGACTCCTGAAGTCCATTGTGCTGACATGAAATCCAAGGAACCCATTTCACTTGACCTCACTCTTTACCCCTAGCAGTTTCCATTCTCCCTAAATTCTCTCACTGAGTAGCTCAAAGATTAAGGGTGTGGTGGCCACATGTTAGAGAGAGGGGCTCATCTCAATCACTATACTGTTCTCTTTCCCTTGGGGTGTGGAATTTCTCATACTGGTTGACCAATTTCCATTTACTGTGCTGACTTTTGAGCAGTGCAGCCAAGGAAGTCTTCCGGGTGACATTTCTAGATATGTCACGGTTCTTGGCCTTCCTGGTAGGGGAAGAGCTTTGGACTAATGGATATACAGGGAAAATGGGTTTGCCCCGAGGAGCTCCCAGGAGCTGCCATATTTCCCCAGAGGTATTACTGGTCAGATACTGCCATGGCTTCTTCCCACTGCTATCCCGGATATTCACCCGAGAAGCCAACCTTTGCACTAGCAGTTTGATAACTCCCTGGTGACCATGAATAGCTGCAAGGTGCAGCGGGGTATACCCACAACTGGACCTCACATTTACATCAAGTGCAATCCCTGCCTTCTGTGCTCCTGAGACCAAGTCCTGAAGGGCCCTGAGATTGCCATGTTTGGCTATCCAGTGCAAGGCTGTGTACCCAGTCAAGAAGTCTTTATGCAAAGCCAGCTGGGGGTCCTCCCAGAACAAAGTCAACACCTGAATCCAGGAGCCACTGGCAAGCTTCACAATCCACTCATGCTCCCTGGCATCTAGGGGGACCAGGGATGACTTGTGCTCGCAAGATCTGTGGGGTGCCAAGGCTGCAGGCGCATCCCTGCTGGACACCCACGAGCTGTGTAGCTGACCTCTCTCAGCCACAACATCTTCCAGTTTTTGTGTCAGAGTTGCATCCACCCTTGGGCTGGGCACTGTTCCTGCCTTAGAAGGTTTCCTGGAACGAGGTGGGCGCCGACTCCTTTTCAGAAAGTCCTCATCAAGGTACTCCTCATCAGAGGAGGACATTTTGGCTTTCCCCGCCAGAGACCTCCTCCTGAAGGACCTCTGTAACTTGGGAGCTGTCCAGGGCCAAGGCTCCTGGGGGCGGCCTCCAAGGCCTTTAGCCCCTGTTAGGACTTGCTGCGCAGTGGGACCCTCTGTTCTGTTCCTGAAGCCCTGAGGGCTCCCGCTGGAGCTGCCTTCCTTTGGAGACACGGACTCCCCAGGTGGATCCCGGAGCTTTCCCCAATTTGACGTTCTCAGGACAGCTTGCAGCCCCTCTTCGGATCCCCCAGGGGACTCTTTGGGGCCACTGCTGCTCTCCTCACTGCCATGGCTCTCCTGGTCCACAAAGTCATCCAGATCCTGGAGGGACAGCTGACAACGAATGCTGCGAAAGACGGTCTCTGAGGGGTTCCCCGGCCAGGATTCGGAGGACTCGTCGGGCATCACAGAAGAGAGAGGAGGACAAGAGGAAAGAGGGAGCACTGACGGCGCCACGAGAGTCTCCGACACCCAGCAGCCGGGCTCCGAGAGTAGCTGCAGGAAGTTGTCTGGCAGCACCGACCAGGCCCGGATGGGGCCCTGGTCCCGTGCCTCGGGCATCTGCGGGTGTCTGGCCACCCACTCTCGAGTGCGCTGCTGCTGCAGTTGCAGGGTGGAATGGTGCAGGGAGCCCGGGGTCAACAGCCCCCGAGGGTCTCCAGAGGCAGTGGGGCGGGGCAGCGGAGCTGGCGGGGACGCCCGGCTCCCAGCAGCCTCGACGGCGGCGGGAGACGCGCTGGGCGTTGCAGGTGCCCGCGCGCGCTCAGCTGGCGCGCAGTGCTGCGGCTGCCCGGGAAGCCCGCGGTCGTCCGTGGCTGGCGGAGCCCGTGCTGGCTTCTCCCCCGCGGCGGCGGGGTCCGGGAGGCCTCCGAGCCGCGGCTGCCCCAGGCCGTTCTGTTGGCATTCCCAGCAGCAGCGGCCCCGCGTCTCCACCGCCGAGCACCTGACTCCGGCCTGGGCGGCCGCCGCCGCAGCCGCTGGCACGGGTGCCCTTTGGCCCGGGCCGCCCCTGCGCCCGCGGTTCTCTCCGGCTGCCTCCTGGGCGCCGCTGGCCGGGGCTCCATTGCAACCCGCGGCGGCGGCTCGGGCTGCCGCACCTGCCGGCTCCGCCTCCCGCTTCTCGCGCCGCGGCCGCCCGGGCTCCTGCGGCGGCGACTCCCGCGGGCGCGCGCCAGGCGGGGACCTGGGTGCCGCTTCTGCCGCAGGGGCGGCGGCGGCGGCGGGCGGCTCGCCGGGTCGCTGCAGCCCCTCCTCCCCCAAAAGGTCCCTGTACCTCCTTTTCAGCACCACGTACTTGGTGCCGCCGGGGTCCTGGCGCACTGCGGCGACCGAGTTCACGAAGCCCTTGAAGAGTTCGCGGCGGTGCTGGTGCTGGCTGGGGGGCGCGTCGGGGTCTCGGAGAAACCTCTTGAAGTGGCTCAGCAACGCGGCATTGGTCACCCGGCCCCCCGCCTGGCACAGGAAGTCCAGTAGAGCCTCCTGGCTCAGCTCTCGGGCCATCGCCGCCTAGTCCCTTGCCCTCAGGTCGTCGGTTTCTCGCCCGCCCGGCGCTCTTCCTCTCCAGCGGAACCCCTGGCCCCGCGGGTGTCACCTGCGCCTAGGGCAGCACCGCCCACCTCCATCGGTCACAGAGGCCGTCGCTGCCCGAAGCCCCCAAGCACACGGGGGGGGGGGGAGGTCCGAGGTCCCCAGGGGGCGGCCCCGGGGCTGAGCCCCGCGCGCAGCCTGGGTGGGAGACGGCAGCTCCCAGGCTACCCCTGGGCGACGCTGGCCGCTCGCAGCAGTTCCCGCAGCGAAAGTTCCCGGGATAGGACGGAGTCGGTTTCACCTGCGCCCTGGCGACGCCGCCTCCCTGGCTCTGGGGGAAGGGCCCGCCTGCCTCCTCCTGTCCCTCCGCCCTCTCAGGTCTCCTCCGCGCGCCGCAGCCGGTCCCAGATGAGTCAGACTGCTCAGAGCCCGCAGAGCTTGGGTAAGGTGAGGTCGGGGTCGAACCACTCTGCAGGCCCCGCAGGCGCTGCGGGCCCAGGAAGTGGAAGACAGGTAGGCGACCGGCCGCTCCTTTTGAGTCCCCGCCCGGTAGGAAACAAAAGCAAGAGAAGGTATGTGCTTGCCCTCTCCAGCCGCAAGTTATGGCTGAAGTCCATGCAGGGGTGGGTGGATGGAGGAGCTCTGTCAAATTTAATAGGCACTCCGAGGTTTCTCCAAAGGTGTCTTTATTAACGCTGTTGGGGAGTGATTTCAGATTCCCAATGGCAGTATTGAGATCCGGGAAACTCACTTTGCGTCCAAACCAAATCTTTCTTGATATGGAGATACTGACCAGGAAGTTTCTTTGGCACCACCTTCAAGGAGTCCAAATACGCGCACTCAAGTCTATTCTGAAAAGAGAAAACTCTCTGAAAGATACAGGCCAATGATGATTTCTTTGTCTCACGCTAAGGTGCAAGAAAAACAAACACTGTTGTGTAGTTTTACTGCCCTGGAAGCCAAAATCAATACGAATTATACTTACCCACTTGAGGTATTTGATACCTAGTGTTACTTTGTTTTTATTTAATTTAAAATTTGTGAGCAGTAGAGATTTGTATAGAGATTTGTGTTGGCTTATTGGTGAACTCTTTACTTCGGGAATGCAAGATTTCCTTCATGCATTAAAAATGTTGAACAGATGACAGGCTAGCCTGATTTGACCTGGCTACTCCCAGCATTAGAAGGGCCCTTGCCTCTCATTCTCCATTGTAGGGCTGCCCCCTAATTCAGAGACTATTTGTAGAGTAGATCTGTATCTTTCATTAGCCTTTTAAAGTGGATAGAATTACAGCAAATTTTCCCCTAACAGTTGCCATCTCCCTTCATTTTAGTTGTCCACATGTTGCTCCTTCTGGTTTTTGAGATCCTACTCATTGTCATTATCAGTCCTGTTTACATGCCTAAATTACTCTTCAGAGTTTTATCTACATAGTTACCTGTCTTAGCATCAAACACTCTCATTCCTTAGCTCAGCCTTCTTATTTCTTTCTGTTACCCTCTGCCCCAGCTGCCACAGCACCTGTGCCTGTTTCTCAGCATCTTCTTATGTCTGCTGCATTTCCCATGATAAAGTCTCTACTTTCTCCTCCCCTATCCTTTGACACTCTTCTCTCTTGCACTCTCCTCGTCTTTCCACTTTAATTTCTTTTGCCCCACACGTTTCTTTTTTGCAACTCAGAGCTTCACACATGCTAGGCTCTACCACTGAGCTGCATCCCCAGGCCCTTTTTTAGTTTTTATTTTTTGAGACAAAGTCTCACTAAATTGTACAGGCTCCTTCTGGTCTCAAACTTGCGATCCTCAGTCTCAGTCTCCCACGTAGCTGGGATTACAGATGTGTGCCAGTGTGCTGAGGTTTGTTCTATACTTACTGATTTTATGACCCCCTGCTATTTTTTTTGGGGGGGGGGGCTGGGATTTAACTCAGTTGGTAGAGCACCACTCTGCAGTCTCTAAGGTCCTGAGTTCGATTCCCAGCACTGCAAAAACAGGAGGTCATAGCAATCCACTCCCGAGACAATCCCAAAAACAATCAGCCATTGAAAACCCCATGAAGAAGCCGGGCACAGTGGCACACCCTTTAATCCCAGCAACTCGGAGGCAGAGATAGGAGGATGGAAAGTTCAATACCAGAGGCTATCTACGTAATTTAGCGAGACCCTGTCTCAAAAAGTAGAAAGAAATAGGCTGGGGGTACAGCTCGGTGGTACAGCACTTGCAAAGCATGCAAGCACAAGGCCCTGGGTTCAACCCCTAGTACCTAAAAAAAAGAAAATAAATAAATAAAAAAGAAAAAAGAAAAAAGAAAAAGAAAAGAAAAGAAAGAAAGAAAAAGAAAAAGAAAACCCCATGAAGGTCACTATGAGTTGGACATAACTCAATGGGCACCTAACAGTGCATGTTTACTCACAGTGCTATTTTTTTTTTAACCGAGAGAGTTATTTAGAATGGACCAATCTCAGTGACTGTCAGGCCACAGTAGCTGAGTTTTCTTTAAAAGCCCCAACAGTACCCTGGTACTTTTCCATGAATGAATTGGAATTCTTGGTTTTAAATTATCTAGGGGAAAAACAAGAATTGGAAACATTTTTGTCTGTTTTAGGCATTTTCTAGAATTTAAACCTAATACTGGGTTGCGAGGGGTGGAAAATGGTTTCCACTAATGTCACTACATAACATTAAGGCTTTACGACTATTATTAACACAAAGGTTGTATATTAAACTTCTGCTTTCTTTTGTATTTATTTGAATCTTGGGATTGACAGGAGGGAGTCCAAATGGAAAATGCAGGTGGGCATTTCAGACTGGCAAGTGGAAAGAATTCCTCTTTGGAACTTCTCAGAACATCTGGTTTCAGGCTAAGTCTGGTGGTACATGCCTATAATCCCAGCACTCAAGAGGTGGAGGCAGGAGGATGACAAGTTTGAGGCCAACGTCCGCTACATAGTGAGTTTCAGGCCAGCCTGTGCTACATAGTGAGACCCTGTGTCACAATATAAAACAAAACCCAACAAAACCCCCAAAACAAAAACATCTGGTTTCAAAATATGGGACTTATTGCAAAAAGGGGGCCATGGCAAAGAATGACTTGAAGCACTTAGGACTAGAGAAAAAGGAAGATGTGGGGGGATGAGTCATCAAAAGTATGTTTTTCAAAATCAGGTTATTTTTAGTCAAATGCAGAATTAGTAGGTCTGCAGGAGTAGAAAACAGGGAATAAAAAGAAAAATAATCCAATTGCTTTAGATTTCTGGGTGCCCAAATAGTTTAGCATACAGACCTCTTGTCCTCTTTCATCTGTGCCAGGGTAAAGGGATGGTTAATTAGAATGTTCTATACCTTATACTGGGCTGGGATTTAGCTTAGTTGGTAGAGCGCTGTGCTGCAGTCTCTGAGGTCCCGAGTTCAATTCCCAGCACCACAAAAATGGGAGAAGGACCTGGCAATCCACTCCCAAGGCAATCTCGAAACAGTCAGCCATTGAAAACCCCATGAGGGTCGCTATGAGTCGGATACCGACTCGACGGCACCTAACAACAACATACCTTATACCAGAGAGCATTTTCCTGCTTCCCTCATATCTACTTCATTTTTTTAAAAAATATTTTTGGAGCAACTACATTGCTCTGTCACTGCTAGAAATGAGTATAAAGAAGAAAGTCTACTTGCAGACTCTATTGGGAGCAACAGACAAGTGAAATGGCATGAACCTGTGTGTTATGTGACTTGACAGAGGCATACACCACACATGGAAGTTGAAATGAGGTGCAGCTCAGCTTGAGGGGGGTTAGGACAATTTTTCAAAACAAGGCAACTTTGAGTTAAAAAGGCGAGAAAATCCTTTAATGCAGAGGACACATTGGTGCAGAAGCAAAAAGTTCTGGCTCAACATAGCTATTTTGGGAACTAACTGTGAATAGATCTGCTCAGCCTGTTTGGCTTTAAGGAACAAGATGTGTGGAAGTGCAGGAAACTGCAAAAGTAAGGTGGGAGTTGGAGAATAAAGGGCTTGGGGAGGGGAGAAAGCCTTTGAAAGTTTTCTAGAGGGTAGCAACCTGACCAGATTTGTACTTAAGGCTCTAAAGATCTCCTGGAAGTAAATGCTCATTGGGAATGACTGATATCAATGAGCAAAATGAACACATTGCAGAGCAATACTGTATTTAACCAAAACGAAGAAAACATTGATTGTACAACACATTTTTATTTTAGAGATGTTAAAATGCTAAAGAAATAAAAGTACCACTTCAAATAGAATTATAGGCCTGGTAATGTGTTACATACTTGTAATCCCAGCTACTCAGGAGGCTGAAGTAGGAGGATCACAAGTTGGAGGCCACAGGTGGCCTGTGAAATTAATTTAGTGTGACACTACCTCAAAATAAAAAATAGTAAAAGACCTGGGGATGCAGATCAGTGGTAGAGCACTTGCCTAGCATGTGTGAAGCCCTGGGCTCCACCCTCTAGTACTAAGGAAACAACAACAACAACAAAACAAAACAAACAAAATTTAAAAAGAACTACAGCATGTTTAATAAGACCTTATTTTTAGAAAAAACGTACATGTGTGCACTGGGGGATCAGATTCAAGGATTGCATGAGTGATGACTTTAAGTTTTTTAAATAGCCTTATAAACTATTTGACTATTTTACAATGAGAATATATTACCCTTTCATTTGAAAAACACACGTAAGAAAAAATGACATGAGAGAAAATGACACAGTAGGTAACAAGGTTGGGCATGGTAGTGCACACCTGTAATCTAAGTACTCAGGAGGCCGAGGCAGGAGAATCATGAGTTGGAAACCAGCCTGGGCTACATAGTAAGACTTGTCTCAAAAAACAAAACAAAACAAGAACAAACAAAAAAGAAATAAAAAAGGGAGAGAGGAAGGGAAGCAGAAAGAGCAAAAGAAAGAGAAAGAAGAAAAGAGAAAGAAAGAGAGAGAGAGAGAGACAGAGAGAGAGAGAGAGAGAAAGAGAGAGAGAGAGAGAGAGAGAGAGAGGCAGACAGACATCAAATCTTGAAGCAGGAGGAGGGAAGCCAAGCTGCCATCAGGGAGAACAGTCTAGAAATTACTGATATGACCCAGGAAAGGAATGAAAAAGGCTTGAGTTCAGCAGTGGTTGAGAAAGGAAGATGAACAGATGGAAATGAGAGACATTTAGTAGGTGAATTCAGTAGGATTTGGAGACAGAGTAGTCTAGGAGATAAGGAAGGAGCCGATCTTTCTTCCATGCATCTAGCCTGAGAAGCTAGATGGCTAACTGCCATCGCCTTCCCGGATAGAAAATATAGAAGGAGTAGTTTTTGGAAATGGGTGGGATGAGAAATTCATTTTTGGACATGTTAAGTTTGAGGGGCCTATGGACCATAAAAACTATTTAGAATGCAGTTGGCAATGTAAATTTGGATCACCAAGGATATCTAACATTAACATCTATAAATGGTCACTTAAGCCACAAGAGAGGAAAAAATTGCTTAGAAAGAGACATACAGGCAATGGGAAGAGAAGAGGTAGAGGCAGAATCCACATTTACCAAAGAGCAAGAGGAAAAGAGACCTGTTAAGAAGACTTGGAAAGCCTGGCGCTATGGCATGTACCTTTAATCCCAGTGACTCAGGATGCTCAGGCAGGAGAATCACAGATATGAGGCCAGACGCAGACTGCATAACTTAGCAAGGTTCTGTCTTGAAATAAAAAGTAAAAAAAGGGCTGGATGTGCAGCTCAGTGGTAGAGCACTTGGTTAGGACATGGGAAGCCCTGAGTTCAACACCCAGTACTGCCAAAAAGAAATAGAGAGACTCGGAAGAGGTAGGTAGAGGGGAAGAGGAGCATTGCTGAGCACCACGTCACAGGAACATAGGAGCTGAAAGAGAACAGCTTTCTAGAGACTCTGCCAATATAGATAAGAAGTGAAACAAGACCAGAGCCTGTTAGGTGTCTGGCATTGATCTGGAGCAATTTCAGAACAGTGGTGGGGACAGAGACCAGGTCACAGAGGGGTGAAGGGTGAGTAGGGACAGAGAGTGGGCTGAGAAAGACTCAACCATGAAAGAAAGGAGAAGAGGAAAATCTAGATGAAGAGACTATCAAATTATGTAACATAAGATTTTTTTTTTAGAACAGATATGATCATGTCTATGTGCCAAGGGGAAAGAGCCAGGAAAAGGTAATCAAAGGCCTAGAGGAGAGAGTAAATAAGTGATGAAATAAGGACTGGGGGTGGGACTAGAGTCCAGAGTTCAGGTAAAGGGATTCCCTGGGGCAGAACAGGAGACTGCCATTTATCCCTGGTAAGAATGGAATAGGGCTGGGGATATAGCTCAGTCATAGAGCATTTGTCTAGCATGCACAGAGCACTGGGTTCAATCCCCAACACAACAAAACAAAGGCAGAGGGAAGAAAAATGAATATTGCGTTAGAGTAGGCTAAATTGCTATAATAAACTCTAACTTGTATTGCTTCAAATCCAAAGTTTATTTCTTACATCATATTTAGTTTTTACAGACAGGGAGACAACTATTTTCCATGCAGTTATTCAAGGACTAAGGCTGATGGAAGCTTTTCATCTTTAACATATGGTTTCCATATAACCAAACAGCTTGTCAGAAGGGGAAAGATCATAGTGATGTGCATGTGGGATATTTTTGAAATGGAATAGTTAGGAGGTGACAAGGTCCAGAGTGTCGTCACCAATAAGCTGGCTTGGGTCCTTTTGCTCTACATGGATAGAAATCATGGGTTGGCCAGAAGTCCCTCAAGTGTTGGTCTTTGGCAGGATCTCTATCTCTGGACATTTGAACACAGCAAGTGATAACAGCAGATAGGTGTGAGCAGCAGCAACAAGTGTTACATCCCTTATGTAGAGGGAGGTCAGGATTCCTAAGCCTATAAGTGTTACAGCTCCTATGTAGGCCATAGAGGTTAGGATTCCTCAGCCCCTGACAGCAGCTGGCATTGCAACTTCTGGGCAGGACTCGATATTGGGATTCCTTGGCCCTTGACAGTGGCCAGTGTTATAGCTCTCAAGCCTACAGCATCTGAGACCCTAGACCTAAACACTTGACAGCCCTTTGGAACTCATCCTATGGCAGGACCTACAGTTTTCTTCTCTGGCTCTTTGCCGCCTTCTCTTTACTTCCTCTATCCCTTGTTTGCCTGCCCTAGTCACTCTCTCAGGAACTGTTTGTTCAGCTGCCTCTTTTTACTGTGGCTGGTGTCACAATTGCCACTGTTTAGGAGGCAGTGCCTGTCTGCTGCTGCCACTGCTTCTGGTGCTGTCTGCCATTGGTCTTGCAGCCCTGCCTCTTTTACATGTCAGTGCAGCTGTACACCTTGCCACTCTTACTGTTCAGCTTGTCAATCATTTGGCTCTGTCTGTCCAAGGCCTCACTATTCTTACTGCCCTTCTCCCACTGTTACTGTCAGAGCTGCACAGTTCCTGCACTCTACTCCCATCTATTTTTGGAGCCTTGCAGCTCCCAGCTCCTCTCTTGCTAATTGTCAGGGTCTTGTGGGGCTGCACTCTGTTCCTGTGCATCATTGGAGCTTTGTATTTCCTGTGCTCTTCTCCTGCCAGTTGTCAGAGCTTCAGGATTCCCACACTCTGCTCTGGTCAATCATTGGAACCTCATGCAGTGCTCCACTTCTGTTGATTGGCAGTTTCTGTGCTCCACTCCTGTCACTACTGTTAAAACAGCTGGCCATCGCCCCACTTCTGCAGATTGATGTGCTGGCTGCCTTGATATCCTGCCACTCTGCTATCCTTGCTGCTGTGCTGTCTTTGCTTCTTTCTTTCTTTTAGCAGCTCAGCCCACACTACTAAAAGTAAGCAAAAGGACCACTGAAGAAAACCTTTTATTGGGCATAATATTACAACATGGGAGAAGGACCTGGCAGCCCACTTCTAAAATGATCAGCCATTGAAAACCTTATGAATAGCAGAGAAGCACTGACATAGTGCCATGGGTGGCACAGTGTTGGGGAGTGTTTCCTTGTGTTGTACATAGAGTCGCTGTGAGTTGGACCCGACTCTATAGCACCTAACAACAACAATAATAATATTGCAACATCAGGGGAGGCACTACAAGAAGGTGTCTCTCAGCTCACTCACTAAGTGAGCTGAACTGCCTACTTATATAATTAGAATAGGAGTGTTTGCACCAATTACAGCAAACCTGTCATGCAAATGAAGGTTTGTGCTTACATCAATCACAGCATTGTGCCATTTGTACCAGTCACAGAAGTCCTTCTCCTAGGCCACCAGGGCAAGTGCTCGTCCTCTGGCTTGCATGGAAATAGCTGCAGAGTCATTTAGAATTCACTGTGGCTTGCAATGGCAAAAAGACCATTCATTGTAAATGGCAAACTGTTTGAAATAGTCATGGCTGGGGCTGCACCTTCAGTAACCAGAGCTATACTGCAGCTGCAATTGTCATGTGGTGTCTATGAAGTGTTGTAAATGGCTGGTGCTGCTATAAGAGTGGTTCATCTGGTTGACTGAGAATACTTTATTCAAGGCCAGAGTAGCAAGGGAGAGTCCAACAGCTGCCAATTAGGGAGTCAAGTTGCCCTATCCCCCAACATCTGTGGTTATTTGTAGGAGGCTAAACATCAGAAGGAGTGCTTACAGAAAAAATTTTTTATTAACATCAATATTGATTTTCACAGTGTTTAACAATACTTCATACCTTCCCAGCACCCAAGAGTGAGGTGGGTCTCCTTGTTATATCTCAGTGTGACAATGTGAATGAAACATAGTGGAGGTGAGACATTGGAGATGATAGCATCTTAGGAACTGTGAGGACCATGTTGAATGTAGACTCTTACACAGGGATATTGAAATTGTCTAGGACAGAGAGGATACCAAGAGTCATCTACATTAGTCCTGAGTATTGTGGCATGAGTAACACAGATAGCATTCTACAAGGAGTATTTATTCTGCTCCTCACCAGCAGATACACTCAGCAGATAGTGTAATGTTACAGTGACTTACATGTGTGTAAGACCACTCTTTACTAGAAGTATGGGAAATAGATACAACAGAGATCATTACTGTTATGGACTAAATGTTTGTGTCTCCCTACACCACAATTTCATATGTTAAATCTGAATCCCTAATGTGATGATGCCTACAGCCATACCACTGTGGCATCTGATCCCATCAGTTCTTGGAAGCTAAGCAGGGTCGGGCCTGGTTAGTACTTGGATGTGTGACCACCTAGGAATATCAGGTGCTATAGGCTTGGGAGAAGGATCAGGCAGCCCACTCTCCCCCACCCCAAAAAGTCAGCCACTGAAAATCCTATGAATAGCAGAGAAGCACCGCCCATAACATTTCACTTATTGTACACAGGGTTGCTATGAGTTGGACACTGACTTGACAGCACTGAACAACAAAAACAATGTGATGATAGAGCAGGGGCTTAGTTCAGTTCGTAGGGTGCTGCTCTGGACTTTCTGAGGCCCTGGGTTCTCTGACACTGCAAAAAATGGGAGAAGCACCTGGCAGCCCACTTCCGAAACAATCAGCCACTGAAAACCCTATGACTAGCAGAGAAGCATTGACATAGTGCTGGGCATAGCACAGTGTTGGGAGTGTTTCATTCTGTCGTACATAGGATTGCTATGAGTTGGACCCAACTCAACAGAAACTAACAACAGCAACAAGGTGCTTATACTAGGAGGTGAGTTCTTTTGATGGTTATTATAGTTTGGACATTAAATGCCTCACAAAGGCCATCTGTTGAAGGCTTACTCACCAGCCTGTGGCACTGTTGGGAGGTGGTGGAACTTTTAGTGAGTGAGGCCTCATGGAAGGGAGTTAGGACATTGTTCTGCCCTTGAAGGGGATATGGGGAGCCCAGGTCTCTTCCTCTCTCTCTCTCTCTCCTCTCTCTCTCTCTCTCTCTCTCTCTGCTTCTTGGCCACCATGAGGTGAGCAGCTTTTCTCTACCACAGGCTCCCTGCCATGAAGTTCTGCCTTGTCACAGGCACAAAAACAGTGAGGCCAACCAACCATGGACTGAAACCACATGCCAAAGTAAGGTGAGCCAGTAAGTTGATTTTCTGAGGTGTTTTGTTGTAGTGACGGAAAGCTGACTAACACAGTGCCAATTAAATAATGAAGATAGAGCCCCCAACAGTGGGACTAATACCCTTATAAAAGAGACCCCAGAGATCACTCTTTCTGCCATTTGAGGACACAGAAAGAGAGTCATTTGTGAACCAGGAGACACTAAATATGCTAACACCTTGATTATGGATTCCTAGCCTCTGGAACTGTTGAGAAATAAATGTTTGTTGTTCAAGCCACCCAGGCTATGGATGTTAAAGCAACCTGAATAGATTAAGTTAAGTACCTTACAGAAAATGGCTCTTCCTGCTGTTAGTATGGATCCTGTATATTCTCATTTCTAACCCACACCCTTTCAACAGTTTTAGAGGGCTACAAAATCAGATATGGATTAGAATCACATGGGGATTGGATTCACACAAGAGTAAAGAGTCAGATCTCTCTTGCACAAATCTAAGATTCTAAAATAGGATGCATTAACAATATATAGTATATATTTCTTGTAGGATTTTGTTTTTGAGACCAGATCTTGTTATGTTCCCTAGACTGGTCTCAAATTCTTGGGCTGAAGTGATCCTCCTGCCTCACCATCCCAAGTAACTGGGACTACAAGCACATGCCACCATGCCTGGCTTCTAGCATGTAGTCTGCTATGTGTATACTTTCCCTTCCATCTATACCTCTACTGTAGATGTAGAGTGGCATTTCCATCCAAGAAGGTAGAACTGACCAATGATAATCACCCATGTGGGTGGGCTAGATCCTCATGTGAAACCACAGCCAAGATGGAATCAGAAAGTCAGGAAATGAAACCCAGGTTGATGTCACTTTCTGGGGCATACTGACCTAGCAAAGTGTGTTAGTCAGCTTTTGCACTGCTATGACCAAAATATGCGACAGAGACAACTTTAAGTAAGGAAAGGTTTATTTGTTTCACAGCTTCAGAGAATTTTGGTCTACAGCGGCAGGGAAGGCATGGTTGAGGAACAGGTGGTAGAGCCTTTGCATCAGACAAAAAGGAGCAGAGAGATTGAAACAGTGGCCGAGTAAAACCTTCAACAGCCCTCCCTCAGTGACTAACTTCCACCAGCCATGTCCCACTTCCCAAAATTCCACAACCTCCCAAAGCAGTGCCACCCACAGGGGACCAAATATTCAAACATGAGCCTTAGAGGACATTTTATATTCAAACTATAACACAAGAGAAAAACATTCTCATGCTGGACAACAAACTGCAGTTGAGGGTTGTAATTTATGAGCAAGATAACTTAATGATAAAGGCTCCCTGCATTTATTTCCCTTCTCCTAAGCTTTTATTTATGTACTTGTCAAATATTTATGGAGGGCCTTTCAAGCATATGCTCTATTTGGGGCTGGGAACACAGTGGTAAACCAAACAGACAAAATCTCTGTTCTTAGGAAACTTAGATCCTAGTGAGAAAGAGACAGGCAACCTTCATAAAAATAAACGAGAAACTATCACTATCAATAAGATCTCACATACAAAAAACAACTGATACGACAGAGTGACTCTAGCAAGGACCAGCAGGGAAGGCCTCACTTAGAACATAGCAATAGGCAGAGACCATGATGAAATGAAGAAGATAGCCGTGTGAATGGCAGAGAAGAAACCAGGATAGGAAGAACATTTCTGATACTAAGTTTATGTCAGAAATGGGCTAGATGTAATTGAGGAACAGAAAGAAAACCCAAGACTAAGATGGAATATGCCTATAGTCATACCACCCTGGTGTCTGATCCTGTCTGATCTCAGAAGCTAAGCAAGGGTGGGACTGGTTAGTCTTTGGATGGGAGACCACCTGGGAATACCAGGTGCTAGAGGCTTGTGAGAGGGATCTGGCAGCCCACTCCTGAAACAATCATCCATTGAAAACCCTATGAATAGCAGAGAAACACTGACAGTAGTGCCAGGCATGGCACAGTGTCAGGGAGTGTTTCATTCTGTGGTACATAGGGTTGCTATGAGTCAGACCCAATTCAATGGCATCTAACAACAACAAGAAGCTGGAATATAGAGAGTGAGGGAAGTGTGGAATAAGAAGTCAGAACAGTGAACAGGACTTGGGTCTTGTAGGCCAAGGGGGGTTTGGGTTGTAGTTAAGTGTGAAGGGAAGCTATTGGAAGTTTTTAAGAGTATCATATAATTTGTGTATTAAGGAGATCATTTGGCTGCTCTGTGGAGAGTAGATTATAGGGGATGCTAAAATCCCCTATAATGTAGAAGCAGAGCATCCAATTTGGAAACTACTGCAATAGTTGAGGTAAATAATGATAGGGGCTTAGAATATCAAGATATCATGTGTAGAGAATGAGCTTTGGAAAATATCCCAGAGGCAGAACTGAGAGAACTTGCAGGTGGATTCAATGTAAATTTACCAAGATGGAGAATATTGAGTTAAAAACTAATTTAGGAGTAGAAATCAAAGTTCCATTTTGGAAAGGTTATCTTTGAGATGACCATTAGACAGCTGAGTAATGATCTAGAGTAGGGGCTATGGGTTAGATATGGTTCTTAGGATGTTCCTCAAAGGTTCAGTGCTGAAAGCTTGGTCCCTGGTATGGCAGTGTTGAGGTAGTAGAACCTTTAAGAGGTAGGGCCTAGTGGAAGGTAATTAGGTCATGGGGACTCCATCTTTATGAATGTATTAATGCTGTCAGGCAGGAGTGGAACAGGTCTCATAAGAACAGGTTAATTCTTATAAGAGCAGGTTATTAGGCAATGCCACCACAATCCATGCCTCTTTTGCACACAGCTGCTTTCCTTTCTGCTTTTCCAACATGTCATGATGCAGTTGGGGTTCCCTTGGCAAGATGCTAGGGCCATGGTGTTTTGACCTTCCAGCCACGAGAATCATGAGCCAACTAAACCCCTTTTCTTTATAAAATACCTAGCCTCAAGTATTTTGTTATGCAACACAAAGTAGACCAATACAGTAGGCAACTGGACATGTAAGACTGGAGCTCAGGGGACAGGTCAAAGCTAGAGATAAAAATTTGGGAGTCTCAGGTATTGGGGTACTGTTTTAAAACTATACGATTAGATGGATTTATCCATAAAGAGAATCTAGAAAAAGAAGAAAAAAAATCTCATGACTAGCCCTAATGTTAGGGGTCCAACCATCAACAGTATCTTGCTTAACTATTATAGCCTGTCTTAAGCAAACTATGACAATAAAAGGAATTATAAAATCCATGTTTTGTCCCCCATGAGGCCGGTCTGCTGGTAGTTGCTACAGCAGACACTAGTGTCAGAGACACTCCAAGAGTAAGATTAATGAAGTTTGGCTACCTCAGGAGAAGAATTAATGCTTTTGAATTATGGTGCCAGAGATAAATATTGAATACAACATAGACTGGCAAAAGAACCAACATATCTGTCCTGGAAGAAGTGCAACCAGAGTGCTCTTTGAAAGCAAAGATGCCTAGACTTCATCCGATGTATTTTGAACATGTTGTCAGGAGGGACCAATTCCTGGAGAAGGAAATCATATTTGGGAGAGTGGCAGGTCAACAACAGCAACAAAAAAGGAAGATCCTCAACTAGATTGACTGACACAGTGACTGTGACAATGGGCTTAAACACAGAAAATATTGTGTGCCTGGCACAGAATTGGGGACTGTTTCATTCTGATGTACATAGGGTCGCTATGAGTGGGACCCAACTCAATGGCGCCTAACAACAACAAAACAACCTCCTCCCTTGTGGAAAATCTCCCTCTATTGCCAGCTTCAGAAGATACAGGTTCAGATTTGTTACGAAGGTACTAATAGGTTTTTTATTTACATCCTGATTTTAAATACGGGGAAAAAGAGTTTCCAAGTTTATTGCTATTTTAGTCCATTCATGCTGCTATAACAATACCCATAAACTGGGTAGCTTTGAAACTAGAGAAATTATTGCTGGCAGTTCTGGAGACTATGAAGTCCAAGAAAAAAGGCTCCAGCCGATCTGGTGTCTGGTGAGGGCCTGCTGTCTGGTTCACGGATGGCGCCTGCTCACTGTGTCCTGACTTGATGGAAACAGAAACTCTGGTCTCTTCAGCCCTTTATAAGGGCACTAATCCCATTTATGGGCTGGGGGTCAGCTCAGTTGGTAGAGTGCTTCTCTGCTCCGAGGGCCTGGGTTTGATCCTTAGCACTGAAAAAAAAAAAAAAAAAAAAAAAAACAAAAAAACAAAATCAGAGAAGGACCTGGTAGCCCATTCCCAAAACAATCAGCCATTGAAAACCCTGGAAATAGTAGAGAAGCACTGACATAGTGCTGGACATGGCACAGTGTCACGAGTGTTTCATTCTGTTGTACATAGGGATGCTATGAGTTGGACCCAACCCGACAGTACCTAACAACAACAATCCCATTAATGAGGGTTCCACCTTCCTGACCTAATCACCTCCAAAGGCCATCACCCCAACACCATCACTTTGGTAATCAATGCTGGAGTTTTGGGAGGACACAAATACTCAGAGCATAACACATGTCATTTGTTTGTTTGTTTTTAAACAGTGTCTCAGTATTTATTCATGGCTGACACTGTACTCTCCTCCTGCCACAACCTCTCAAATGCTGGGATTACAGGCATGTGCCACCACACCTGGCTCATAGCAAATGAATTGTAGAACTGATACGTGCGTCAAGTTGACTCCCAGTCTAGCATTTTGCATTTCAGTCATCTTTCCTCACCTTTCTACATATTTGATCTAGTTGACCATTTTCACCCTCCAAAATTCCTATCTTGGTTTCTACAGCTCTATTCTGGTTTTTCTCCTATCTCCCTTGCCCAGTTCTGTATCTCCCTTCTTAGCTCTTCTTCCCATTTCTTCTTTCCACGTTCTCAACTCATTCTCTGAGTTCTACCTGAGTTACTAGATTTAGTTACCACCTATAGTCTTATGATCCCCAAATCTATATGTGTAGTGAACCTAAAAAAAAGGCACTGATTTCCAAGTTATTAGTCTCATCTTGATTCCTCCCCTAAGTATCTCTCCAAATTTGCCCAATTAAAATTTCCCTGGTCTTCAATTTCTCCACCTGTACAATGGAGGAATTAGACTTGATTCTGAAATTCTTTCCAGTGTTCACGTTCTGATTCTAACCTTGACACTACCTCTTATAATAGCAATAGTAATGATGTTTATTGCACAGTCTAAGCCAGTGAGTCAAATGCTTAGACATGTTCCTATGTCTAATCCTCCTAACAAGATCCTATGCAGTAGGAACTATTATTATCCTCACTTTATAGCCGAGGAAAACAAGATCCAGATAATATAATTTCCTACTGTTGTATAACCAACAAGTAGCAGAACCAGATTTTGACCCAGACAGTTTTAGTCTGGAGTCAGCATCATTCAACCCCCTTGTCTACAAATACCATTTCCCTTCAAAGGTCCTTTTTCCTGCTTCTCACCTTAGCCCCACTTCACTTCTGCCTCCTCTTTGCCTTGACACCTTCTATTACATCTTTCCCTTATATCTGTATCTTCTTCCTTCCCCATGTTTACCAGCTCCTTTCCTTCCTAATGCAAATCCAGAAGGACTACCTTGCTTTTTCCCATCCCACATCTCTATTTGCCTAGGTCCATATGCAACTTCCTCCTTGGGGCCTTTCCTGCCACAATGGACAAATCAACTCCCTACCTTCAGGTTCCTCCAGGCACTTCATTTCAGGGAAAGTTAAGTTGGAGTTGCCCAGTAGACGTTAAGTAGAAATGGCTAGTGGGCAACCTCAGCCATCTCTCAACCAGAAAATGAGCTCCCTGAGGCCAGGACTGTGTCCTGTTCTCCACTAGCAAAAAATTGGTTATAGAGATTGACTTAGAATAACAAGGTATGTTAGTATCCTGGGGCTACCATATTGCATCAGCACAAACTGTGTGTCTTAAAATAACAGGAATTTGCTGATTGTGGAGGGCACACCTATAATCTAAGCAATCCAGAGGCTGAGGGAGGAGGATCATGAGTACAAGGCCAGCCTGGACTACCTAGAGAGGCTGGCCTGCCTGTCTGCCTGCCTGCCTGCCTGCCTGCCTGCCTTCCTTCCTTCCTTCCTTCCTTCCTTCCTTCCTCCCTTCCTTCCTTCTTTTCTCAATCTCTCTCTGTCTCTGTCTCTGTCTCTGTCTCTGTCTCTCTCTCTCTCTCTCTCTGTCTCTCTCACACACATACAAACACACACACACACACACACACACACACACACAAATTTATTCTCTTACAGTACTATAGGCTAGACATTGGAAATGAAAGTGTTGGCAGAGCCTCTCTCCATTTAGGAAGGAATCCCTTTCCTCTCCCCGCTTCAGACAGCTGTCTGCATTCTTGGCTTCCTTCACTTAGGACTGTATCACTCCAATCTCTGGCTTCCTCTTCACTTCACACTTTCTCTTCTGTGTGTCTCTTCTCTTCTGTCTCTTACAAGGATATTTGTCATTGGATTTGCAGGCTGTTCAGATTAGCTAGAATGGCTCAATTACATCTGCAAACCTTTATTTTTTCATAAAAAAGGTAATATTCACAGGTTCTAGGGATTTGGGGCATGGGAATATCTTTTGGGAAGCCATCATTCACAGCATAAGGAGACAAGGAGAAGTTCAAGAATGTCTTTCTCCAATCCCTCCTCTTTCCCTTTATTTTGTTGTTGTTAGGTGCCGTCTAGTCATATCCAACTCATAGTGACAGGGTTACAATGGCTGATTTACAGGGTTTTCAATGGCTGATTATTTCAGGATTGCCTTTGGGAGCAGATTGCCACGTCCTTCTCCCATCCCCTTTATTTTAACTAACTTAAATTTCCTTCAAGATTTAACTCAGCTATCACTGAATCAAGGGTTCCATCCTTCACCCATCTCCTCTGTCCCAGTAGATGTCTCAACCATACTTTAATAACTATCATATAGTCAACACTGTTTTAATGGATATCTATTCATGAACTTATTCACCTTTTACTACAACCCTATGAGATATTCCCTATTTTTATCCTTATTTCACTGAATCCTCGTATTCTGTTTGGTTGTCTTTCTTCCCCACTAAACCTCCTTTAGGGCACCAACCAAGATTTATTCATCCCTCTGGCCTTAATATATACTATAGTTCTTCCAGTTTCTCTATAAAGGCTGGTGGATCAAATAAATGACTGAAGGAGAGAGAGATTGACAATGAACTGTGAGGGGTTAAGACATTTGGATTTTATCTTTTAGATCACAGGAAGTCAACAGAGTTTTAGAGTTGAGAAACAATAGAATGGACCTCTCTTCCAAAGGTTCCCCTTAGGAAAAGTCACAGGGTATCCTACAGATAGATGTTCCACTGGAAGGGGCTGGTAGTTGCATACTCTTCTGTTTGCTTTCAGTAAATACCATAAACTATGTTACTACTTATATGCCAGTTGAGCAAATTTGAAGATCATATTATGTAGTTCTAACTAAACTAATCTTCACCAAGAATATTTAAAATAAAATGACTCTTATAAAGAAACCAGGAAATATAGATAATACTGAACTTCAATCCCAAGGAAACAATACTACAAGCCCAAGGGATTGGTACATATACCCGGTATGAGCCTTCAGCAACTTTAGACTTAAAACAATGACCATCTAACCACATCTGGCAAGAACTGAAATGTGAAATTGTAGAAAAAAACACTGGAAATAGAAATTTATATCTCCATCTTTAATGGTGAGCTCCTCAAGTGTATGGCTGATTATGGTGTAAGAAGTCATCATGATTAGCAATCTCCTTACAATTTTAAAAAATTTCCTTATTTTCTTTTATAATTTCTATTTGTTTGCTTTAATAATGTATATAACATTAGTACCTGTATAAGGCAGCTTTTCATCACTGTGAAAAAATACCTGAGAGAATGACTTAAAATAAGAAATATTTATTTTGACACGTGGTTTCAGAGGTTTCAATCCGTAGTCACTTGGCCCCTTTGGTTTTGGCCTGGGATGAGGCCAAATATCATGGCAGAGAGCACATGGTGGAGCAAAGCTGCTCACCTCATGGCAGCTGGGAAGCAGAGAGAAAGATAAGAAGGGCCTGAGGACAAGGTATGCCCTCCAAAGTCATGCCCCTAGTGTGATGCCCCTAACTCGGCACCACCTCCTAGTTTCCCAGTAAGGTCTCTAATTATACTGTCCAGTCATGAGTCCATCAATGGCAAAATGCATTTACCAGATCACAGCCCCCATGATCCAATCACTTCCCCAAAGCACCATCACCTGCAGACCAAGCCTTTAACATGTGAACCTTCTGAGGAGACACTTCATATCTAAACCATAACAGTGCAATACTACACGCACATAGTTTAAAATAGATAAATTACCCTGAGCTACTTGTCACTCCATGAGCCTATTACACTTTTTCTATAGCTTTGTGGTAGTCTTTTTCTCTCAGTCTGGTTTCTTTCTTCTCCATTTGGCAGGATCCCATTGATTGTCCAGGCCTTTCCCAGGATCCAGATGCACCAATAATCACTCTTTCCTCCTCCTTTTAGAATATTCATCTGTTATGCCACATCTCCCTGGGGTTGTATTTTCTGTGTGAGTGGATTGTGAATTTCTGGAAGGCAAGGATCATCCTTAGTCACTCACTTTATCCTTGACGCTATGAAGCTGTACATAGTGGATGTACAATCGGTGCTCACTGAGTCTAACCATCTCAGAACATTTAGTGTCTCAGCCTCAAACTGATGTGATATGTATCTCAAATATATCATATGTAAATAGACGGCTGTGACTTAAAAGCAAGAGCCTTCATTTCACATGCAGCATATCATAAGGATGATTCTCAAGATATAGTCTGAAAGCTCTCCCGACAGACTATAAATTCATTTTAACAAATGCATGTCTTCATTGATCACATGTGAATGACATACAATTCCACAGACTCCTTTTCTTATAGGTATGGGCTGTTTATCAGTAATTTACTAAATATGTTATTAATATCTGATTTGAATATTACACAATTGGCACATGCCTAATTTAGCACTCTATTGAAATTCTAGATGCCAGAAAAATTCTTGGCAAATGCACATATGCAGGTAGTTGAATTTCTCTCAAATTTTAAAAGGTTAATGATTTATCATACATTCTCACCATTATATTGAGGTAGTTGAGGGTCTGAGTACAGTTCTTCTTCCTTATCAATTATAAATGATAGTTTAGGTTTTTTTCTTTTTTTAATTTATTTTCCATTTTTGAGATAGGGTCTTGCTGTGTAACCCAGACTGGCCTAGAGCTCTGTGTAGCCCAGGTTGGCCACGAATTTGTGATACTGCTGCCTCAGTCTCCTAAGTGCTGGCCTTACAGGCATGGGCCACTATGCCTGGCTAATTTAGTTTTATCATTATCAGTTTGTTCTGGTTTCATTAATTTGTTCATATACTGGTAAGATGGTTCTAAACACGGCCTCTGGAATCAGTTTCTCCTGCTTACAATTTGTGTGAACTTGGGTAAGTTAGATGATTTTTCTGAGCCTCAGTTTTTCCATCCTGAGGTGAAATGTGAGGTCTGGGTGTGTAGTTCATTGGTAGAGTGCTTGCCTAGTATGCATGAGGCTCTGGGTTCAACCTCTAGCACCACAGAAGAGAAGAGAGGAGCAGACAGGAAGGAGAAAAGACAAGAGAAGAGAAGAGAAGAGAAGAGAAGAGAAGAGAAGAGAAGGGAAGGGAAGGGAAGGGAAGGGAAGGGAAGGGAGAGGAAGAGAAGAGAACAAAATCTTAAAAGAATAATGGGGTGGGAATAAGAGGATTTGTCCCATTGGTTTGATGTGGGGAATCATTGAGTTAATGCATGTAAAGTGCTTTCACAGAATGGTACTTGGCATATGTGAAGAGCTCAATAAATGTTATTTGTTGTGACACATATTTGCATCAAGGGAACAATGGCTTGTAGAAAGGCAGACCTGCATGTATTGTGGTTTACAGGAGAGTCACAGGGAATGTATGAGCAGTAAATAAGCCTACAGGCATGACAGTTGAGAGGATGTCTGCCACACAGCATATACATTTGTTAGGCTCTGACTCAGCTAAGAGTGACAGGAATAAAAATAACAGTGACATTAAAATCAAAGTTTATTTCTTGCACAGGTGACCATGCACAGCCCAGAGTTGACATAACAGCAGTCATAATTACCTGAATTCTTCCCATCTGGTCCCATGATTCCTCAAAGTGGGATTTCCATCCCACAGTCTGGATGATTGTTCTAGCTCCAGCCATCTGTATTCCAGCTAGAAGAGAAAGGCAAGAAGGGCATTGTTGATCATTCAAAAGACACATGTTAGAAGTTGTACCAATACTTTTACTTACATTCCTTTGGCCCCTAGTGACTCACTTCCTTCAAGCTTGATCTGCCTCCCAAAGTCCCACTATCTCCTAGGACAGTGCCACCAGATGGGGACCAAACATTCAAGCACATGACCTTTAGGGGACACTTTATAGTCAAATCATGACATTCTGCTCCTGACTCCCAAAGGTCTATGGCCACAGCCACATCTAGCTGCAAAGGGAGGCTGAGAAATATTTTTTTTTGTTTTGGATAGGCATATCTTCAATTAGAACCTGAGGAGTTTACTATGACAGAACTGGGCTTATCCACTTAAGCACTATTGGCCTTTGGGGCAGGATAATTTTTTATTGAACAGGATTTCTTGAATATTTTGGGACATTTACACCTCTAGATCATAAATACTACCTAAAAGCCAATAGCACCCTGCTGACCATTGAATCAACCCAAATGCTCCTATACAATTACCTTTAAGAGGCAGTACTGTCCTTAAATTTTAGGTCTCCATGGCAGGATCTATTATTGTATGCTCATTATATCACTTTTTCAGGGAAATTTTCCTTCCCATAGCCATGTGTCGAATAGCTATCTTCTTAGGTAACCCATCTTCTCTAGCTACACAGATGTTAAACATCTGACTCAGGCCAGGCAAAATAAAATCTTTCCCCAGGTTTTTAAAAACTGAACCAAGAGTAATAATTTTACTTCCTTTATGTGTGGAGATACAAGATCTAGTGTTCTTGATATACTACTAGTGGGAAGGTAAAATGCTGATAATTCTTTGTAAAATAGCATGGCAACTCTTCACAAAGTTAAACATAGAGATACCATACAATGCAGTAGCCCTGCTCCTAGGTATATGTGTTAGCTTTCCATCACTGTGATAAAATACCTAAGATAGTTAACTTATAAGGAGGTAAGGTTTGTTTTGGCTCACAGTTTCAGAGATTCCAGACCATAGTCAGTTGGTCCCTTGGCCTTTGGGCCTGTGGTGAGTCAGCACAGCATAGAGGACAGAGCATGGTGGAGCAAGCTGCCTACATCATGGTGGTCTGGAAGCAAAGAGAGATGAAGTGGGGCTGGATTCCCACTAGCCTCTTCCAGAGCACAACCCCAGTGACCTCAGACCTCCCACTAGACCTTCCCTCTTAAAGGTTTCACTATCTTCCCATACTGCCTAGTTGGGGAGGAAGACTTTAACACATAGGCCTCTGGGGAATATGCTAAATTCAAACTATAAAATTATATATCCAAGAGAAATGAAAACCTATGTTCACACAAAAATTTGTACATGAATGCCCATAGTAGCATTATTCATTATGACCAAAAAGTCAAAACTGCCCATCAGTTCATTGATAGATGAATGAACAAAATGTGGTAGGAACTACTAGCACATGTTACAGCATGAATGAAAGTTGACGAAAATGCACAAGATGAAGGAATACAATCTAAAGTGACCCCATATATTGTACCATTCCACTTCTATGAAATGTGGAAAATAGGTAAATCCATAGAGACAAAAAGTAGATTACTGGTGAGTAGGGGGAGTATGGGATTTGCTTCTCTCCCTGTAGCCTGAAACTTTATCTTTTTCATTACTTAGCCTTAATAAATCCCCACATGTCTGTCAGCTTGTTGTGCTATGGGGGCTTGCATATTACTGTGATGCTGAAAGCTATGTTATCAGTATGCCAGATACCAGCAGGACCACCCATGGTGGACAGGTTTCAGCTGAGCTTCCAGAATAAGACAGACTAGGAAGAGGGACCTGGCAGCCTACTCCTGAAAAAACCTATGAATAGTAGAGAATCACTGTCAACTATAGTGCTGGAAAATGAGCCCCCCAGGCTGAAAAGCATCCAAGAAACCACTGGGGAAGAGCTGTTCCCTCCAAGTCAAGTTGACCTGAATTGTGGGGCAAACCCCTCCCAGTTGGGTCCAGATGTTCAGACAGGAGGCACCACTGGCTGCACACACAGATATCTTAATCACAAGTCACTCGGGACCCTTGGGTGAGGGGTGTGGACTCCTGCAGCCCTTGGGAATGCCGTGAGAAGAGACAGAGAGAAAGGAAAAGCCTTGGGCACTTTTGCATTGAAGGACTGAAAGCAGCTCTTTATTGTCTCTTTCTCCCTCTCTCTGCCCTGCCAAGGGTGGGGAGGAAACCAAATGGAGTGTTAGCAGCCTAAGTGTTAACAGCTATTTCTGCTGCCTCAGGGGGAGCTGTGGCTCTTCTGCCTCCAGCGCTGGGACTGGAGACTGTCCTCATCTTCTGTCCCTAGGTGCTGGGCAAAGGACTATCCTCAGCTTGCTTGTAGTCCTTGAGAGTGCCATCTAGTTGTCCTGGTCTCAGTGGTCACAAGGAGAGATGCTTCCGTGTTACTGGTCAAATCCAAAAAGAGTTGTTTCTTCCTCGGTGGTCAGATGGAAAGAGCTCCCAGCAGGAAGCTAGCAGACAGCAGCATCACCATCAGCAGCCCATCACCACCAGCCTCCTGGCTCCTGCCTCATCACATGCAGAGCGAGCTTTGTTTATATAGCCCTTGGGTAAGTAACTGCCTTAACTGCCTCAAGATAACAATCAGGTGGGGGCTCAAGGGGCTAGGTACAACCAATTTAGGAGTGACATTCAAATAAGGAGTGAAATGAAATGTCAATCCTTGGGTAACCAAGGGGAGATCCTTGATTACCAATCAGGGGGCAAGATGAGGGTTGAATAATTCCTTACACTCAATGATTAGAATGGAGTAAAGCCTAGGACCTCCTTTTGATGATGTGGCATAACTCAAAATGGGAAGAACCAGTGACTGCAATATTGGACTCAAACGTAAAAAGATCATGTGCATGGCACAGTGTTGGGTAGTGTTTCACTATCCAACAACAACAAAGACTTAACAAATTCCCATCTTTTTAATTAAAACTAAATAGGATAAATACACACACACAAGTCTATCACGGAATGTAATTTCAATTTTTAAAAGAAAGCATCACATGTCATCTTGTACCATGCTTTGACAAACTAATGTTAAAACAGAATATATGTACCTGTCCCCCTCCCACCCACCACCAATCCTGTATATACATGAGATCTTTATTGTTATCACTGGCATATTTTTTTGTGCCCCACAGGTAAGTTGGAATAACTGGGTATGGTATAATTAAAAAAACATACTGTTGCAGCAAGGAAGACCAAAAGAACTTTGAGAGATGCAAGAGTTGGGTAAAATAAAAAATTTATTACTAGCTAGCAAGGCTAGCCCAAGGAAACGAGTCATCTTAGGTCTGATCTCAAATTCTGGTTTTCTTGGGGTTATATAGTTTAACAGCAGGGTGGGAGTTATCAGCTGAAACCACATTTCCACAGCTTACGTGACCATCTGCAGGTGAGTTAGGCAGAACTTTAACTGAACTAAAATAGTTGCCATGGAAATAGGCAGATATGGGGCAAGAGGATGGGAGGTAACTAACAGGATGGAGAGCATACACAGTAAGATAAGTCTTACAGTAAGGTAAGTTTAGTAAGACTGTAACAAGGAACATCAAGTTTTAGTAGTTACATCTTAAGCAAACATCATGACATTTTAACTTTTGATTTAGATTTTCCCCAACAATATATTTGATATTTTTCTCTGATTCCTCTTAAAATCTTTGGAAATTCCTAGTGATAGGAGTGACTTTTGTTATTCATAATGAGCTCCTTTCAATCATACTTGAATTTATGCCAATGAATTGACTTGGAATAGTTTTGTGTGGGGATTCTGGCATGCAAGAAAAACCAAGAACAGGATTCAAGGGTTCAAGCTTTCAACCTCAGACTGTCACTCTGGGAGGGGCCAGAGATTGAGTCCAGTTATGTGGCTAATGGTTTAATCAACCATGCCTATTGTATTAGCCAGCTGTTGTTGCTGTAGCAGAAAACCCAACCCAAACAAACTTATGGGAGAAGAGGTTTATTGGTGGCTCATGGCTAGAGAGGCAGTCCATAATGGTGGGAGTGCAGGCATGATGGTGGTGGCTGGGCCTGTTTCCAATGACCTCACTGCATGGTGGAACAGGAACAGAGAGAAACCTGGGCTTCAGATCTAAGGTAGAAACCTCCAAAGGCTTGCCCTTAGTGATTCACTTCCTCCAGACTAGATGCACCTCCCAAAGTTCCACAACCTCCCAGGAGAGTACCACCAGGTAGGGAGCAAATATTAAAGCACATGACCTTTGGGGAACACTTTATATTCATACCATGATACTCTCCATCCGTGACTCCTAAAGGGCCATAGCCACATCATAATGCAAAGTGCATTTAGTCCAATTGTAAGAGTCCTCAAAGTCTTTTACAGGATCAACTGTGTTCAAAAGTCCAAGTTCAAGTCTCCACTGAGACTCAAGGCAAACTTATCTGTGGACCGCTGCAAAATAAAAAAACAGGTTATATACTTCCACCATATAATGGCAGAGAGTAAGCATTCCCATTCCAAAAGGGAGAAATTGGAGCACAGAAAGGAAATATTGGTCCATAGCAAGATCAATATCCCACTGGACACATAAAACCTGTCAGTTCAATTCTGGCATCTGGCCTATGTGACATCATCTAGCATCTGGCATCTGGTGTCATCTGGGCCGGAACAGGCTTGTGCAGCTCTGCCCAGCTGGCTTTCTCATTTGTAGTATAAATGGTCCTCCTGGGCTGGCTTCACTTTTTGCTGGCAGCTTCCCTTGGCAGATGTTTCACAGTGCCAGATCCCTGGGGTCTTCATTGTTGCTTAGGCTCCACTCTTGACTCTTTGTGCATCAGCACTTCAGGGGCTCTCCTTTGGGCACCCAACCCCAGAACACCTTGCCTGGCCTTGCAGATTATCTTCTGGAACCTCGTGGCAGCCTCCATACCTCTTACCTCTTGCATTCTGCATTTGTCTGCAGAACCAGCACCATGTGGACAATGGCAAGAGTTGCTGCTGGCTTGAGAGGTAGCTGAGCCCTTTTGGACCATGGCTATAGCAGTAGCCCCTCTATGCCTAGCCAAAAAAATCATTTCCCTGGGCAGCCTCCTTTTAGGAATGTGCCTGGGAGACTGCTTTCCAGACACTCTATTTTTTCACCCTGGGTCCTTAGATGTGAGTGGTCTGGCTGACTCCTGTGGGAATTTCTTTTGTCCCAGTGAAAAAGTTGAGACTTCTCTTCATCACAGCTTATCTCTTTAACAAGGCCTCCTGCCCCAAACTAGCCATGACCCCAGTAACTTTAGTCAAGCTACAGCTTTTTACCTCTTTACACTGCACATTTTTTAGATCTTTTTTTCTGTGCCTTCTGGTCTCTTTTTCCGTAAATCTTGCTGAATGCACCAAAAAATAACCAAACCATGCCCACTATATCTCATTGGCCTTGTGATAGTTCCTCCAAGTTGATCAGTTCATAATTTTTATATTCAGCCTCACTCAAATCTTTATGGACCAAATGCAGATAATTTCTTTGCCAGATAACATGGATTGCCTCTAGTCCAATGTGTAAAAGAGTCCCCGTTTTCCTCTAAAACACTATGAGCCTGTCTGCATTGCTCTCAGTGGGGGAGTTCTGGTCTTCCTTACTCTCAGTAGAACCTCTCCTCAAGCCCTCCATGGTTTCTCTTGCTCAACTGTCCAAACTCTTCCAAATTCTTCTCACGAACAAGTTCCAAATGCCTAAGAACCACATGGTTAGGTTTCTTCCCATCGACTACCCTAGACCTGGCACCAGTTTTCTGTGTTAGTCAGCTGTCATGGCTGTCGCAGAAAAACCAACCCAACAAACTTATGGAGGAAGAGATTTATTGGAAGCTCATGGTTAGAGAATCAGCCCATAAAGGTGGCAGTGCAGGCATGGTGGCAGTGGTTCTGGGTCTATTTCAGATAACCTCATGGCATGGCAGACAAGGAGAGAGAGACTTGGGCTGTGGACCTGGGGGGGAGCAGGGAACCTCCAAAGGCCACCCTCAGTGACACACTTCCTCTAAGCTAGACCCACTTCCCAAAGTTCTCAACCTCCCAGGACAATACCGCCAGGCAGGAACTGCCAGCCAGGGACAGAATGTTAAAGGACATGACCTTCAGAGGACACTTTATATTTAAAGCATGACACATACATAATGAAAACTCTAAGGAGGTTCAGCAAACTTCCTGGTTGGTGAGCACACAATTTAAGGTGGGGGTTTGTGGGGCGTGCACCTCGCCAGTCCAGCCCAGATGTTGGGACAGGAGGCACAGCCATGCACACAGATAACTAAACACAACTCCCTTGGGACCCTTGGGTGAGTGGCACTGACTCCTGAGGCCCTCAGGAATGCCATGAGAGGGCGAAAAAGGAAAAACCTTGGGTACTTTTGCCTTGCAGGGACAAACACAGTTCCTTATTGCCTCTCAGTCTTTAGAAGGGCAGAGTGGAACCCAAACAAGTGCACAGCTGTAACAAGTGTTAGCACCCTAAGCTCTATTGCTGCCTCAGGGGCAGTGGTGGCTCTTCTGCCTCCGGTGCTGGGACTGGAGACCATCCTCAGCTTCTGTCCCTAGGCAATGGGCAAAGGGACTGTCCTCACCTTGATTATAGTCCTTGAGAGTGCTGTCTAGTTGTCCTGGTCTTGGTGGTCTCGAGGAGAGATGCTTCCATGTTGCTGGTGGAATCCAGAGAGATTTGTTGTTGTCTTGCTGGTCGAGTAGAGAGAGTTCTTTATTCTTCGGAGGTCAGACAGAGAGAGAGTCCTTTCCTTGCTGATGTTCCATAGCAGAGAGAGTTCTATCTTGGTCGGTGGTGTGGCCCATCTGTGATGGAGTGGCAGAGCTGACCAGCAGCAAGCAACCCCCCAGCAGGAAGCCAGCAGCTAGCAGCAAGCAGCTCTCAGCATCACCATCAGCAGCCTCATATACAGAGTGAACTTTGGGAGTTCACTTAGGAGTGACAAATATAGTCCTTGGGTAACTGCCTTAACTGCCTCAAGATGATAATCAGGCGCAACCAATTTAGGAGTGACATTCAAATAAAGGGTGAAACCAGATGTCACTCCTTGGGCAATCAAGGGGAGAACTTTGATTACCAACGGGGGGCAAGATGAGGGTTGGATAATTCCCTACAGGGGTTCATGGTACACACGCACTTCATGGAAACAGAAGTTGTCACCTTTCCTCCCTCAGACTTCATTCTAATGCATCTTTTCCATGTGGCTGTTTCTAAGTTGCATCCTTTATAATAAATAAAATAGTATTTCTAAATACAGTACTTTCCTGAGTTCTGTGAGTCCTTCTAGCAAGTTATCAAATCTGAAGGGTAGTCCTGAGAGCTCCTGAATCTGTAGCTACACCAGTTGGCAAGCAGTGTGAGTCCCAGAACTGCAGCTGGCATCTCAAGTGGGAGCAGTCTTTGTAGGACTGATCTTGAGACCTGTGGGATCTGCAAGAACTGTGGGCATTATCACAATTGAATGAAATTGTTAGACATTCAGTTGCTTTTGGAGAACTTGCTAAGCAGACATTATCTAAAGGTTTGAGACCACTACAAGAATACTTAGTACAAAAGCACTAGATTGTGAATATAAGATACAAAGAAGTGATTGTGCTACTTTGAGACACTTCTTCAAGAGAGATAAAAGTATTGACATTTTTAAAGTTGAGTTATTCTTGACCACACAAATGTTTGTTACACATACTTGACCAACCACTTTCTCGTTTTACTGTTCTTAACAATCTCATCAAAGATAATGAGTCTTGTTTACCTCAAATTATTTAGGGATACATCTGTCTAAAGGCTTGGTTAGCCACATGATTCTATTTAACTTCTGTCAGGACAAAGTCTCTGTGGATCTTGAAACAAAATAGCTATTGCTATCCAATAAGTACCAAAAGTGGTATGAATGTAACAAATTATATTTCTTTCAATAGATATTTTTATTACATTGATTCTTTTAGAAGAATTGTTTCCACACTTGTTCTGCCTCCTCCTCTCTGCTTTGGCCTCCCCCTTTTTAATGTTAAGCAAAAACTACACATGGTCAATGCTTGGGCCAGGTTTCTGCACTGGGCCCCTATGGACTGAACTAAAACCAAATTGAGTCACTCTTACTAAAGTTCTGTGTCAGTAAACTGAAACTAAATTTTCATCAGACATCAGGAAAGAGAATAGCCAAATTTCCCAAGCAGACCAATTTTAGTTGGCATGATAATAAAGTTCCCTGATTTAATTCTTACCAAAAAAAAAAAAAAAGAAAGAAAGAAAGAAAAAAAAAAAAGAAAAAGAAAAGAAAAGAAAAAGAAAAAAAAAAAAGTAATCTGACATTAACCAGTCACTTTTCTATTGTTTATTCTTCTTGTTCCTTCTTAAAAGGAAAACAATTTTGAAATGACCAATCCACTTTTTTCTTTCAATAGTCGGGGATTGAACCCAGGACCTAACAAATGCTAGGCACCCCAAGGTGCACCCTAAGCTGCACCCCAACCATTTTTATTTTTTATTTTGAGACAGAGTCTCACTGAGTTGCGCAGGCTGCCTCTGGCCTTGAACTGCCAATCCTCTTGGCTCAGCCTTCTGAGTTGCTGGGATTACATGCATGTGCCATGACAATTGGCTTGCAATCCACTTTTTGTTCTTTGTTTCTCCTTTCTTTAGCATTTTTTTGTCCATAAAAATCAATCTCCTCTACTGAACTCATTGAAACACTTGGTCTATTTTGTCAAATGAAATGTTATCAGATTCTAGAATCACAAATAAAGCCAATTAAGATCTTTAAGCTAAATTGTTGTAATTTTGTCTTTTGACATACTTTATACCCCTAAATGGGCTGGGATTTAGCTCAGTTGGTAGAGTGCTGCTCTGCAGTCTTTGAGGTCCCGAGTTCAATTCCCAGCACCACAAAAATGGGAAAAGGTTGTGGCAATCCACTCCTGAGGCAATCCCAAAATAATCAGCCATTGAAAACCCTATGAGGGTCACTATGAGTTGGACAACATGCCTAAATAGGAAGAAAGACACGTGTGTGTGTGTGTGTGTGTGTGTGTGTGTGTGTGTGTGTGTGTGTGGTACTGGAGGTTGAACCCAGGGCCTTAAGCTTGCATGCTTTGCAAGTGCTGGACCACTGAGCTACACCCCCAGTCCTTTTTTTTTTTTTTTTAAGTTTTTGAGACAGGGTCTCACTAAGTTATGCAGACTGTCTCTGGTCTCCAACTTGCAATCCTCTAGCCTCCGCCTCCTGAGCCACTGGGATTACAGGCATGCACCACCACACCCAGCTCAAAAGAAAGACATTCTTATACATTCATATACACAATGGCAGAAATACACAAGATTTTAAAGGGAAAAAGTTCACCATGAAAAAAACTGTATTATTCCATGGGAATAAAGGATACTACTTCTAGATCCTTAAGGCGATGAGTAGGCAAAAAGAAGACAATACTTTTCAGTTTGGACAAGGATAAAACTTTGAAGTAATTCATGTATCATAATATGAACTAAATATTTACAAACTGAATATAAAAAACAACAGAATTTTAAAGAAAGCAGTTGCAAAAATAATGAAAAAAAACTAGTCAATGTATGTGGACAGAGGATCCTTCTCTTAAGGAATAATATCATAATCATATTGTGACTTGGTATTACTAAATAAGAATCCCAACATATGTCATTAATTTACAGGTTAAAATTTTAATAAAAGACTTGTTTCTCCCCAATGCAACTAGTGGTTTATTTTAAATGAGAATATTTAACTAGACTTTATTGAATTATTTAATCAAATCATAATTGGAAGGCTATACTGAAATTTTTTATTTTAAGATTGCAATTATACTCACATGATGGGTCTTTATAGACTTCCTTTTGCACTAGAGAAAATGTCTAATGCTACTTTTCTATATTTTAAAACTACATGAGTCTGTTCATAACACCTTCAAGAAGTTGTGAACATGAATAAAATTATGCAGACAATTTTTAGTTTGCTAATTGAGTAACATCTTAGTTCATCCAAAGTGATTCCTAGAGACTATAACAAGTAGTTCATTTATTTTTAATGGCTAATTTAATTTCATCTGTAACACATTTATTTAGGAAATGGCTTCATAGGAAAAAAGCATTAGATAGCAAGAAGAGAAATAATCAACTATGTAATATCTTTAAGATGTTTTCCCCACACAGTGGGCATGCCTGTAATCTTAGTGACTCAGGAGGTGGAGGCAGGAGGGTTGCAAGTTCGAGGCCAGAGGCAGCCTGCATAATTTAGCAATACCCTATCTCAAGATAAAAAAATTTAAAAAGGGCCGGGAGTGTAGCTCAGTGGTAGAGTGCTTTCAAAGTGTGTACAAGGCCCTGGGTTCAACCCCTACTACAAAAGAAAAAAAGATTTATGTGTCTTTTATTTTTCTTAATGGCTTAAGTGTATTTACATGAAGGGCTGTGCATTGTAGTGAAAGGCACGCTTACTTTAGGGAGGTCTGGGGTGTTGGTTCTATGTTCTGTTCTGAAACAATCCATCTCTGTAACCTTAAAAGTTACAAATTAGTGTAGCATTTCTGCACTTTAGTTTCTTATCTTGGGGAATAAATTCAAGAATCTTTAATGTCCTTCCCAACTCCAAATTTCAGCAATTAATTGCATAATCTTCAGGGTATGTTTGCAATGTTAACATGTTTTAGTAGTAATAATGAGCACAGAATTATAGTCACAAAAAATGTATGCCAAGGCCAATTTTTTACTTGCAATGTAACCTTGGACAGGTGACTTTTCTGCATTCCAGTTTCTAAAGCAAAGTTAATGGTCCGACACCAGACACTGTTGATCCTCTGCTCCACAGCCCCTCAGCTTATTGCAGCAGCAGGGGACAGCTCCCATGGCCTGTCACCTGCATACCTGTCATTCCAACTCTTGTGAGGCTAGGCCCAATTTGATTCCTATCCAATCACTCTTTCAGCTCCCTTAATTATTATTTATATAATTAGCTCCTACTGAAACTAGAGTATCACTGAACATACATAGTATCAATGATATGCAAATGCATGTCCTGTTAGTCCTTCTATTTTTCTAAATTGGATTATTAGATAGGGATGGGGGTTTAGCTCAGTTGGTAGAGTGCTGCTCTGTACTCTCTAAGGACCCAAGTTTGATCCCCAGCACTTTAAAAATGGGAGAAGGACACGGCAATCCACTTCTGAAGCAATCCTGAAACAATCAGCCACTGAAAACCCTATGAGGGTTGCTATGAGTCAGACCCGACTTGAGAGCACCTAACAAGAACAAACAAACAGCTATTTACTCAATAATGTCTAACATACGCACAGCCTTTGTGTAAGTTTTCCATCACTGTAATAAGTAGCTGGGATACTCAATTTACAAAGAGAAAAGTTGTAGAGGCTTTAGTCCATAGTCAACTGACCCCAGGGCCATCGGATCTGTGGTGAGGCAGTACATCATAGCAGGGGGATGTGGTAAAGCAAAGCCGCTCATCCCATGGCTGGAAAGAAAAAGAAAGAAAAGGAAGAGACTGGGGTCCCACAGTCTGATTCAAGAGCATACCCCTCAATGACCAGAAGACTTTCCACTGGGCCCCACCTTTTAAAGTTTCCACCACCTCCCAATAGTGACAAGCTGGGGATTAAGCCTTTAACACATGGATCTTTGGGGGACATTCCAGATCTAAACAATATCAACCTTGTTGTTGTTGTTAGGTGCTGTTGAGTCAGGGTCTGACTCATAGCAACCCTATGTAGAACAGACAAAATAGTATTGTCAGTGGATTTTTGCTATTCATAGAGTTTTCAATGGCCGATTGTTTTGTGGGAGTGGGTTGCTGAGTCCTTCTCCCAAGCTTACAGCACCTGGTGTTCCCAGGTGGTCTCCCATCCAAGCACTAACCAGGCCCAACCCTGCTTAGCTTCTGAGATCTGACAAGATCTGAGATCAACACCACAGTGGTATGGCTGCAAGCTCAATCTTCTTAGAAAAATGAAAAAATATAAAGCATGATTAGCCAAAAGAAAATATAAATAAATAATACTGTAACTTAACAGCAGCTTAACAATTCAAACCCCATGTGTCCGCCAGCTTGTTGTGCAAGTGGGGGCTTGTGTGTTGCTGTGATGCTGAAAGCTACACCATTAGTATTTCTGACACTAGCAGGACCACCCATGGTGAAAATGTTTCAGCTGAGTTTCCAGACTAAGACAGACTAGGGAGAAGGACCTAGAAGCCTACTCCTGAAACAATTAGCCATTGAAAACCCTATGAATAGTAGAGTAGCACTGTCAAATATAGTGCCAGGAAAGGAGCCCCCCCAGGCTGGGAGGCATTCAAGAAATGACCGGGGAAGAGCTGCTTCCTCAGTGTAGAGTTGACCTTAATTACAGGAATGGAGTAAATCTCCTGGGACCTCCATTTGCTGACGTAGCATGACTCAAAATGAGAAGAAACAGTGGTTATAAAAATGGCTCAAACAAGAAAAGATCATGTGCACAGCACAGTGTTGGGTAGTGTTTCATTCTGTTGTACATAGGGTCACTATGAGTCAGACCCAACTCCACAGCACCTAACAACAACAATTCAAAAGTCTCAGATAATATGCTACCATACCAGAGGCAGGATGACAAATTAGTAAGTGTATAGACTTCAATGCACTAGAGTTGAATCCCCCCACACATCTGTCAGTTTGCCGCACTGTGGGGGCTTATGTGTTGTGATGAGGCTGAGAGCTCTGCCACTGTAACCTCAGACATGAGCAAGGTTACCCATGGTGGACAGGTTTCATCTGAGCTTCCAGACTAAGACAGACTAGGGAGGAGACACTGGTGAGCCACTCCCAAAACAACTAGCCATTGAAAATCCTATGGATAGCAAAGAAACACTGTCAGATATAGTGCCAGAAAATGGCCCCCCCAGGTTGGAAGGCACTCAAAAGACTACTGGGGAAGAGTTGCCTCCTGAAAGTAGAGTCTACTGTGATGACTGAAATGGAGTAAAGCTCCAGGGACCTCCATTTGCTGATGTGGCATGACTCAAAATGAGGAGAAACAACTGTAAACATCCATTAATAATTGGAACATGGAATGTACGTAGTATGGATCTAGGAAAATTAGAAATCATTAAAAGAGAAATGGAATTCATAAACATAGACATTCTAGGCATCAGTGAGCTAAAATGGACGAGCATGGGCCATTTTGAGTCAGATCATATGGTTGTGAAAGCTGGACATTGAACAAGGGACACAGGAGAAGAATTGATGCTTTTGAATTATGGTGCTGGAGATGTCTATTGAATATACCACGGACTGCCAAAAGAACCAACAGATCTGTCCTAGAAGAAGTGCAACCAGAATGCTCCTTGGAAGCAAGAATGGCTAGACTGCATCTTACATATTTTGGACATGTAGTCAGGAGAGATCAATCCCTGGAGAAGGACATCATGTTTGGGAGAGTGACAGGTCAGCGAAAAAAAGGAAAACCCTCCACCAGATGGATTGACACAGCGTCTGCAACAATCGGCTTACATATAAATAAGGTTGTGTGCCTGGCACAGAATTGAGAAGTATTTCGATCTGCTGTACATAGGGTGCTATGAGTCAGACTCGATTCGACGGCACCTAACAACAACAACAACAACAACAAAGAGTCAAATCAGTTCTACCACTTTCTTGTTAATGGTGTGGCTTTGACATACCTTCTAGACCCTGTAAGAATCAGTTCTCTCATCTGTAAAATGGGGAAATAGCAGCTATCTGTTGTGGTCAGATAGTTTCTAGTGATCCTTGCCTCCTGGATGCACACCTTTATGTAGTCACCTTGAACTGTGATAATCAATAGGATATTGCAGAAACAATATACTGTAATATAGAATAGATCATGAATATATGAATATATGAATAGATCATGCAATATAGAATAGATCATGAAAGACCATGGGGTTTCTACCTTGTTCTTTGCTCTGTCTTGGATCGCATCTCCTGGAAAAGCCAGCTGCCATGTCATAGGGACACTTAATTAACCTTATGATGAAATTTACATGGCAAAGAACTAGATCCTCTCAACAACCCCCAGTGCCACCTTGCCAGGAACATAAGTGAGCCACCTTGGAAGCAGATTTTCAGTGGCAACCAAGCCTTCAAATGACTACAGTCCTAGACATCATAATGAATGTCACATCATAAGAGAACCTGATCCAGAACCACTTGGGTAAGCTGCTTCTCATTTCTTGAGCCACAGAAACTGTGAAATACTTACTGTTTATTGTATTAAGCTGCTATATTTGGGGTAATTTGTTATGTAGCAATAGCTAACTAATTCACTATATCATAATACATGAATGTCTTTTTATTCACTTTATTTGCTATTCCAGTATAAGATGATGGAGAAGGCAAGATCTAGGGGCAGCATCTTTGGGAAAGAGAAGGGATACTGAAGACTGCAGACAAAGGCACCATTGTCACATGAGAGGGCATAAGGCTACTCCTGGTGGGAATTTTTGCTTTTCTTTGTCAGTAAGAAGCATAGAAGAGCTGCCACAGGGAATGACAAGCAATACAAAAAACAGAATAGTATGAACGTATGGTGATGGATAGTGACCTGAGCTTATCTTTCTCTAACAATTCTCTGTGAAGTAGGAGCAGAAATTGTTAGAATTAAAATTTTTCCATGGAATCCCCTACTGGGGATGAGAACAGCCCAATGCCTTGGTGCCAGGAAAGGAATTCCCTCCTAGGAATTCTCACAATTCTGATAACTTATCCCACTGCTAAATCTACATAGGCATATTTCCTGGGTTTTTAAACCCTTTTCATAAAATTACAACACTGTTATAGGAAAGGTGGAGAGAAGCTGAGAATTTTCTTCTCCCAATTCTGGCCAAAACTATAAATAAAATCATTTCCCTTTATCAATATCCATCTCTTGTTTTATTGGTAAGGCTGCAAGTGATAGACCTCTGGACTCTAGGAACAAAATGGTAAAAATGTATAGCATTTATGGGGAAGCCCAAGTGAAATTTCATCAATGGAAAAAATATTTAGGGCATTAGCAGGGAAGATCAATGCTCCAGGTAGTAATGGAAATAATTTCCTCCATGTGAACACTAGTTACTGAATTATATTATGAAATTGCCAATATTTGATCACTTTGATTTATAAAAATGTTTGTTTCCTATAGTTGAATCTATGTTAACTTTGTCAGGTATAAATCCACATCTTTCTTGTGAGGAGTTGGGATGGCTGAAGTCTTTGATGAAGAAGAAGCAAGTCTCTTACGAAACTCCTTTCTCCCCCCCTCAGGCTTTTTGAGACAGTATCAATGTGTGTAGCCCAGGCTGGCCTTGAACTCATGTCACTCCTCCTGCCTCAGCCTCCTGAATGCTTGGATCACAGGCGTGCACCACCATGTCTGGCTACATTTTTGTTAGTACATTATTGGTAAATGGTTAATTAATTAGTGGTAAGATCAGAAGCATAATAGCTGGGCATGGTGGTGCACATCTGTAATCCCAGTGACTTGGGAGGCAGAGGCAAGAGGATTGCAAGTTCGAGACTAGAGGCAGTCTGAGTAATTTAGTGAGACTCTGTTTCAAAATGTGAAAAAATGGGCTGGGGGTGAAGCTCACTCACTGGTCCAGCACTTGCAAAGCATGCAAGTGCAAGGCCCTGTGTTCAACCCCCAGTACCACCAAAAAAAAAAAAAAAAAAAAAAAAAAAAAAAAAAAAAAAAAAAAAAAAAAAAAAAAAAAAAAAAAAAAAAAAAAAAAAAAAAAAAAAAAAAAAAATCAGAAGCATATATTTTATAAACCAAATTACAGATTAGGTTTTTATCCTAATTATGTAATTTACTTATGATCAGCAGCCTCTGGCTGCCAACATGGTAGTGGCAGCAAGAAGAAAGAGAATCCCAAGAGAAAGATACAGTAATATAAACAACAGCAACAATAGTGAGGGTATATTGAATGCCTCTGATGTACAGGTTGTACTAAACAAATACTCAGTAAGAACCAAGTCAGTCCAGTTGTGGTGGTTCATGCCTGTAATTCCAGCATTTGGGACGCTGAGGTAGGAGGATCTCAAGTTTAAGGCCAGGCTGGGCTACCTAAAAAACAAAACAAAAACAAAAACAACTATATCTGATTAGTCGGCTGTCTCTCACAACTACATATTCTCCTTTAAATGCTAAATATTATGTTTCTTATTGTTTTAATAGTGTAGGTGATTCTCTTATACTTGGCAAGTAAAATGCCTCTTTGGCATTTTAGCTCTTTGCTATTAATGAATGCTAAAGGGCCCACAGCATGATGAGGGATGTGGGTGATAGATTCTAATAAACCACAGCTAGAATCCTGGCATTATTTTTTGTTTATTTGGGGTTTTTGGTAGTAATTTTCTCTCTACTTTCCTTCCTTCTCTTGTTTCTTTCCCTCCTACACTCCTTCCTTCTTTCCTTCTTCACAGGGTCTTGCTATGTGGTATGTAGCCCAGGCAGGCCTTGAACTCCTTGCGTTGGCCTCCCAAATGCTGGGATTACAGGCATGTGTCACCACACTCCATTTGGACAAATTTCTTAATGTTTCTATGCTTCAGTACCCTCATCACCAAATGGGTAGAGATCAGAGGATTGTCATAATGATTAAATTAGATATGGGTCCAGAATAATTTGCATTGTGCCTGGCACAGAATATGTTGTTGTTGTAGTTGTTGTTGTTGTTAGGTGTGTTAGGTGCCATCGAGTTGGTGTCTGACTCATAGCTACCCTATGTACAACAGATGAAACACTATTGTCAGTGTTTCTCTGCTATTCATAAGGTTTTCAGTGACTGATTTCTTTTTAGGAGTGGGTTGCTGGGTCCTTCTCCCAAGCCTACAGCACCTGGTTTTCCCAGGCAGTTTCCCATCTAAGAACTACCCTGCTTAGCTTCCAAGATCTGATGGAAATAGATGGATGCCACAGTATGGCTGCAGGCGACACAGAATAAGCACTCAACAAATTTAAGCAAAAGTTTGATGGTATGTGATGATTTTTAAAGAAAGAGACCTACTTGTACAGATTTTTTTTTTTTCCCAGTGCTGGGGATGGAACCTAGGCCCTTGTACATGCTAGGTAATCACTCCACCATTGAGCTATATCCCTAGCCCTAGGGTTTTTGATATAACAAAACCAATACTAGTATAGCAATTTTAAAAATAAATTTTACTGAGGTACAATTTGTATACAATAGTATATACTCATTTTAAGTATACAGATAAATGAGTCTGACAATCAGTTTATTCATATAATCACAACTACACTAAAACATAACATTTTCATCACTTGAAAAGTTCCTTTTGGCACTCTTTCCAAATCACCTTCCCTACCCAGTATCCAAAGTCACTGTTGTTTTGCTTTCTGTAACCATAGATTAGTTTTGTGTTTTTAGAACTTCATATAATCATATTGTGTGCACCTTTTTATGTCTGACTTCTTTCACTCAGCTGAGTGTTTTTGATACTTTTCCACATTTGTCATGTAGCCATAGTTTATTTCATTGCTGAGCAGAGTCTAATTGTGTAGATATACTATAACTTGTTTCTGCAGCTGTAGCCCTGCAGCCCTGCAGCTGTAGCCCATCCGATCCCATCAGGTCTTGGAAGCTAAGCAGGGTCGGGACTGGTTAGTACCTGAATGGGAGACCACCTGGGAACACCAGAAGCTGTAGGCTTGGGAGAAGGACCTGGCAACCCCCTCCCAAAAATCAATCTGCCATTGAAAACCCTATGAACAGCAGAGAAGCACTGACAATCGTGTTTCCCCTGTTCTACAGAGGGTCGCTATGAGTCGGATACCAACTCGACGCACCTAACAACAACAACAACTATAACTTGTTTATCAATTAACCTGTTGAGGAATTCTTGAGTTGCTCCCATTTTTTGGATATTACAAATACATAAATAAGTAAAACTATGATTTTATGGATATATTTTTGTAAAAGCATGTTTTTACTTCTTGTATGAGTTCTTTTGAGTGTAATTGTAAATATATTTTTAACTTTATAAGAAATTGCCAATCTGTTTTCTAAAATGCTTGTATATTTACATTCTCACCAACGATACATCAGAGTTCCACTACTCCACATCCTCCCTAACAATTAGTACTATCAGTCTTTCTGATTTTCATTATTCAAGTAGGTGGTATATAATCCAGTATAACTTGCATTTCCCTGAAGTTGAATGATACTGAGGTTCATGTCCTATACATTTGGCCAAACATATGTCATCAAATGTGTATGTTCACATAGTTTGCAAATAGTGCAGGTATTTTTCCTAGTCTATGGCTTGTCTTTTTAATTTCTTTTCTTTTTCTTTTTTCTTTTTCTTTTCTTTTCTTTCTTTCTTTCTTTCTTTTTTTTTTTTTTTTTTTTTTTTTTTTTTTTTTTTTTTTTTTTTTTTTTTTTTTTTTTTTTTTTTTTTGAGACAAGGTTGTGCTAAGTTACACAGACTGCCTCTGGTCTCGAACTTGCAATCCTCCTGCCTCTGCTTCCCGAGCTGCTGGGATTACAGGTGTGTGCCACTACACTTGGCTCTTTTTAATTTCTTAATGATATCTTTTGAGGACCAAAACTTTGAATTTTGATGATGCCCAGTCCCCTCTAAGGGGGACCTAAGAGGTGTCCCCTCTAAGAAATCCTTTCTTAACCTTATGTCATGAAGTTTTTCCTATGCTTTCTTCTAAAAGTCTTACTATTTACACTTACATTTATGATTTACATTGATTCAATTTTTGTGTATAGGTGAAATAAGGTTAAGGTTCTTTTCTTGTATGTGGGTATCTAACATTGCCAGTATGATTTGCTGAAAAAATTATCTTTTGAAAAGCTGCCTTGGCACCTTTGTCAAAAATCAGTTGACTAAAGGGTGGACATGGTATGCATGCCTGAAATCTCAGCACTTGGGAAGCAGAGGGAGGAGGATTGTGAGTTCAAGACCAGCCTAGACTACATAGAGTTCCCCACCAGCCTGAGCCACATAGTATTAAAAAACAAAGTCAATTGACCATGCTGGACATGGAGGCACAAATCTATTATCCAGCCAGCACTTGATAGGCTGAGGTAAGAGGATTATGAGTTCAAGGCCAGCCTAGACTGCATACTGAGACTTAATCTCAAATCAACAATCAAAACAAAACAACTCAAAAACAAAAAACAAAAAACAGTTGACCAGGGCCTAGAGATGTAGCTTAGTGATAGAACATGTGCTTAGCATGTACAAGTCCCTGGGTTCAATTCCCAGCACCCAAGCAACCAAAATAACCAATTGACCATATAGGTATGTCTATATCTGGACTCTCTATATTCTTCCATTTTGGCTATATGATTGTACTGTGATAAGTTTCACAATGGCTTTTGTTTGTTTGTTTGTTTTGTTTTGTTGTTGTTTGAGATAGAGTCTGACTATGTAGTTCAGGTGGTTCTTAAACGTGCAATCTTCCTGCCTCAGCCTCCTAAGTGCTGGAATTACAAGTGTAGGCCACTGTATCTGGCTTCAATAAGTCTTTAACCATGGGAATTTATCACTGATATATCCTTAGAAATACTAGACAGATGTATAAAACAAGGAAAATATGTTCTGATCTCTGAAATATATTGTTTTTAAAAGATACAGAGTGATATATATGTACATGTTGTTGTTGTTGTTGTTAGGTGCCATCGAGTCGGTATCCGACTCATAGCGACCCTCTGTACAACAGGGGAAACACTATTGTCAGTGCTTCTCTGCTGTTCATAGGGTTTTCAATGGCAGATTGATTTTTGGGAGGGGGTTGCCAGGTCCTTCTCCCAAGCCTACAGCTTCTGGTGTTCCCAGGTGGTCTCCCATCCA
>VMDO01000430.1:89428-220407 GCA_007922755.1 Pedetes capensis | reverse complement strand
ATATATGTACATAGCATGTTTTTATTTGATGTAAAGCAAGATAAACTAGGAAGTATTCATATTACCTCTGAGTTTGATGATTCCTCATCCTCTAGTATCCATTTTTCATTTCTTCCTTTTAGAAGGAAACTTCTCTGAAGTTTTGGTAAGGTATATTGGTGCCCTGTAAGAGATTATATGGGCTGGGATTTAGCTCAGTTGGTAGAGTGCTGCTCTGCAGTCTCTGAGGTCCCAGGTTTGATTCCCAACACCACAAAAATGTGAGAAAGATGTGGTAATCCACTCCTCAGTTAATCCCCCAAAACAATCAGCTATTGGAAACCCCATAAGGGTCACTATGAGTTGGACATGACTTGACGGCACCTTCAAAACACCACCAACAAGCCTTCCTTGCCATGGTATTTACAGTCGAATCATATGCTTGTGAAAGCTGGACAGTAAATACGGGAGACAGGAGAATTGATGCTTTTGAATGATGGTGCTGGAGATGAATATTGAATATACCATGGGCTGCCAAAAGAACGAAAAGATCCATCCCAGAAGAATTGCAAACAGAGTGCTCCTTGGAAGCAAAGATGGCTAGATTTTGTCTTACGTATTTTGGACATGTTGTCAAGAGGGACCAACCCCTGGAGAAAGGCATCATGTTTGGGAGAGTGGTGGGTCAGTGAAAAAAACCAAGACCCTCAACGGATTGACACAGTGACTGCAACAACGGACTTAAACATAAAAAATATTGTGTGCCTGGCACAGAGTAAGGAGTATTTCGCTCTGTTGTACATAGGGTCTCTATGAGTTGGACCCACCTCAATAGCACCTAGCAACAACAACAGCCTTCCATGCAGCTAAGTACTTTCATGTGACTGAGTTTTTGCAATTAGAATGTGACACAGGTGACATACGATATGCCTGCTCCCTTAAAAGAAAATTGCTTTCCTTCTCCTTCCTCTTCTTCACCCATGGCCTGAAATATGGATATGGTGCTGGTGAACCAGCTTTGGTCAGAGTAGATAAGGTAACAATCAGAAGTTAATGGACCAACAAGGTAGCGACAAGCAACACGGGCCCTTGGATGGCCTCAAGAAAACAGCTGCCAGTCCTCTCTGGGCTGCTCACTAAACCCTGGACTATTTCACGAGAGAGAAATAAACATCTATCTTTTTTGAGCCAGTAAGTTTATCTCTGTTTTCTTAGGGTAGGATGTCTCTATCATAGTAACTTACGCTATATGTAAGCAAATACATCCATTTAAAATTGCAGAGCTTATGATATATGGCAGTGTGGGAACATGAACTCAAGTACTTTGACTCTCAAGTCCACTCTTGGATGAGTAAGGAGGCAGCTTTGCAATGGTTGACTCTGTTATCTTCTGAAAGGGTATAATGATATGGCATGATGCATGATCTGCCAAAATTCATCATACTAATCAATGAATATTCACTTCTGCTGATCCAGGTAGGACTGAATGAAATGGGTAGAAGAAACTTGAAACATAATGCTGATGACTTTTGAAAGCTTAGGCTGGGTAGGGAAAATCAGTGGCAAAAGAAAATGAATGTGGAAAATATAACAAGAGATACTGGTAGATGAAGTAGCAAGGAACCTAAAATTGAAATAAGCCAAGGAAGTTTTACCTTATTCAAAAGGAACAAACCTGCTGGGCTCTAGTGAATGCCTGTAGCCCCCATGACTCATGAAGCTGAGGCAGGAAGACGTGAGTTTGAGGCCAGAGGCAGCCTGCCACTTAGCAAGACCCTATCCCAAAATGTGAAAATGGGCTGAGGGTGCAGCTCAGTGGTGCAGCATTTGCCTAGTATACACAAGTCCTGGGTTCAATTTCCCAGCACTGAAGGGGGGGGAAAAAAAGGAAGTCTACAATAAGAAACAGGAGGACGCTGAGTAAGTCAATGCATTAGAGTTAGTGAGCTGGTGGAAACTGATGGTAGTAGAATGGTGGGTAATGAACAGAATGAGACAAAAAGTGAGACGGTAAAAGTGATAACTGCTTTCAAAATATACAGGCAAATTTGATTCTAATTTAGAGGTAGTATCTAGTATTCAGAGGGACTTTAACTACATAAATTTTGTAGACTCATAAAAAGGAAAAACAATGGTCCCATTGGTGACTGCCCACAGTGAGAAAGGAATGATCTGAGAATGAGCAATGCCAGAACCAAGGGGAACTGACTGAGTTCCAGGGCTGGCCGCCAAACATGGTGGCTAGCTGGCCACAGCATCGTAATCCCAGTAACATGTTGCTACTTCATACATCATTTTTGAGACTAGATTTTAAAGAGCATGCATGAAGAAGTAGCACAAACCTACAGGAATGAATACTTCCTTATAGGCTTAGATAAATTTTTTGCCTGTAAATAATACCAGGAAGTTAGACATGGTTCCACGCACCTATAATCCCAGCACTAGGAAGGCTGAGGCAGACAAGGGTTTAAGGCCAGCCTGGACTACATAGTGAGACTGTCTCAATAGCAGCAGCAGCAGCAACAAGAAAAGAACCAAGAAGTTTTTAAAATTTGCTTTTTGTTTGCCAAGTAATAATTGCCAAAGATAGTGAACAAGAAAGAATGAAAGCCATGGTTTGGTACTAATGACATAATTCTATCAGATAACTTTTATTCATTTCTTCTTTCAAAGAGAAGGATGTTTCAATTAAAAAAGGTGTAATATATGGTAAACAAGCAACCAATTGTTTTAAATGAGTTAAACTTTCTAGGTCTAAATGAATTATTCATGAAGGACTTATATAAGTGATTGTGGAAACAATATTAGTCAGCTTTGAGAAGGCAGAGAAAAATAAGAATGCAAAGAAAGTAATTACTAGAGTCTACACAAGATCCATGTGTATCTATCAGAGTATCAATGGAAAAAAGAATTTACTGCAGATATTTGAAATGAAGAACTTAAATAAAGAGACTAAATATAGAATTGTACCAGACTGGTAGAATCAGTATCCCTAGGAGCTTGAGTGAAATAGATTCTCAGGCTCTGGCTCAGATCTGTATTTTAATAAGACACCCCTCACCAAGTGATTCATCTGTATTTCAATTTAAGAAGCACCATAGTAGGCAGAGTTAGACGAATAGGGCACCCAGAGATGAGTAACATTAAGAAGTTATTACCATTCCTTATAGGCATCTCTCTCTCTCTCTCTCTCTCTATATATATATATATATAGATAGATAGATAGATAGATAGACAGATAGATAGATAGACAGATCTATCTATATCTATCTATAGATATATCTATATATATCTATATATAGATAGATCTATATATCTATCTATCTATCTATATAGATAGATAGATCTATATATCGATATATATCTATATCTATCTATCTATCTATCTATATCTCCATACCACTGTGGTATCTGATCCCATCAGTTCTCAGAAGCTAAGCAGGAACAGGCCTGGTTAGTATTTGGATGGGAGACCGCCTGGGAACACCAGGTGCTGTAGGCTTGGGAGAAGGACCCAGCAACCCACTCCCCCAAAACAATCAGCCATTGAAAATCCTATGAATAGCAGAGAAGCAGGACTATAGTGTTTTGTCTATTGTACATAGAGTCACTATGTGTTGGACACTGACTCGACGGCAATGAACAACTATACATACATATATATATATATATATATATATATATATATATGTATATATAATTTTTGCAATACTAGGGGCTTGAACCCGGGATCACACTCATGCTTTGCAAACGCTCTACCACTGAGCTCCACCCCCAGCCCCTTTTAAATTTTTTATCTTGAGACAGAGTCTTGCAAGTTATGCAGGCTGCCTCTGGCCTTGAACTTGTGATCCTCTCACCTCACCTTCCCAAGCTGCTGTGATTACAGGTGTGCACCACTGCTCCTGGCTTGAATTTTATACTTTGAATGAGTGAATTGTATGGTACGGGAATTGTATTTTAATAGAAGTATTAAAAAAGGAAGAAAAACCCAACTTAACATGGGGCAATACACTGTGCTCATGGAATGGGAGATTCAATATTATTAAGATATCAATTCTCCCTACTTATTCTATGAAATTAATGCAATCCCAAATAAAATCACAGCATGATCTTTTGGAAGAATTTCATAAGCTTACTATAAAATTTATATGTAAAGGCAAAGGACCTAGAATAGCCAAACTAATTTTGAAAGAAAAGAATGAAGTTGGAGAATTCATTTTTCCTTACCTTAACAGTTAATATAAAGCTACCATAATCAAGGAAGTACAGTATTAGCAAAATGATAGGCACATAGGTCAATGAAGCAGAACAGAGAGTTCAGAAGCATACAAGCACATACATGATCAACTAACTTTTGACAAAGGTACAAAGGTAATTCAGTGGAAAATGAGTAGTGATTTTTGCTGAAAAAGAAAAAGAAAATGCCAAATGAACCTCAATCTTTATTTTATACCATATACAAAAATTAACTAAAAATTGATGGTAGACCCAAATTGAAAAACTAAAATTACAGTCACAAAGGGTAGCACATGCCTGTAATCCTAGGACTCAGGAATCTGAGACAGGTGGATTCAAAGTTCCAGGTCACCCTGGGCTACATAGCAAGAACCTATCTCAAAACAAACAAACAAAACCCAAGCAAACAACAATAATGAAAAACTAAAACTATAAAACTTCTAGAAGAAAAACATAAGTTTGGCATAGACTTCTTAGGTATGATGCCAAAAGCATAATCCATAAAAGAAAGTATTAATAAATTATACTCCATCACATAAAAATCACTGCTTTTTTAAGGTCTCTATTAAGAAAAAGAAATGACAAACCTTGGACAAAGAGTAAATGTTTGTAAAAGACATACCTGTGAGATGACTAGCACTTACAAGAATTGTCAAAAGGAATAAGAAAATGCAACTAAAAATCAGGCAAGAGATACATCACCAAAGTAGGTATATAGATGACATATAAATAAATGAAAAATGTTCAACATCATTAGGCACTAACAAAATGTAAATAAAAACCACATTGAGGTACCACTGCACACCTAACAGAATGACTAAAATATTTAGTGGGGTGCCGTGGTGCACATCTGTAAACACAGTGATGTGGGAGGCAGAGGTAGGAGGATTGCAAGTTTGAGGCCAGAGGCAGCCTGTGTAACTTACTGAGATCCCATCTCAAAATATGACACAAAAATAGGCCTGAGGATGCAGCTCAGTGGTGGGGCACCCTGGTTCAATCCTCTAGTGCTAGGGGGAAAAAAGGAATGAGGAAAAAATTTAAAACTGAATATACCTACTATTGATGGAGAACAGAGCAACTGTAACCTCACATCTCACAATAAATTTTAGACCATTGTTACCACCTCAAAAGCAAGCCCTATACCTCTTAGTTCTTGCTTTCTCCCTCCTAATTCTTCTCAGTCCTGAGTAACTAACAAGCTACTTTCTGTCTATATAGATTGTGGACATATAAATGAAATCATATAGTCAGTTGTCTTTTGTGACTTTTCCCTTTCACATAGCATAATGTTTAAAAGGTCCATTCATGTGCCATGTATTAGTACTTAACTCTTTTTGTATGGATGAATAAAACCCCATTGTAAGGATATATCATGTTATCTATTCATCAATTAATGGCCATTGGGGTTGTTTCCACCCTTTGGCTATTGTGACTAATGCTGTGAATGTTACTGTACAAGTTTCTGTATGCTCATGTTTTCATTTCTCTTGGGTATATACCCGTCACCCAGGAGTGGTATTGCTAGGTCATATTGTAGCTATGCTTAACCATTTAAGGACCTGTCAAACTGCCTTCCAAAGTGGCTACAATGTCATACATTGTTTTATTTGTTTGAGACAGATGGTCCGGGCTATCCTTGAACTTGCAATCCTCTACCTTAGCCTCCTGAGTACTGGGAGTACAGGCATGTGCTGCCACATTTGGCAACATTTTACATTCTTATTAACAGTGTATGAGGGTTCTGATTTCTCTGCAACATTTGTAATTATCTGTTTTTAAAAATTATTATAGCCTTTCTAATGGATATAAAGTGTTACCTCATTGTGGTTTTGATTTGCATTTCTAATGCCAAGCATCTTTTTATGTGCTTATTGGCATCTGTATAACTTCTTTGAAGAAAGGTTTCTTCAAATCCTTTGACCATAATATTTTTATATATAAATTCATGTCATCTTTGAATACAGAGAGTTTTAATTTTTTCTTTAATTGGGTCTTTCTTTCTTTCTTTCTCTCTTTCTTTTCTTTTTGCAATGCTTTCAGGTTGAACCCAGGGCCTTGCACATACTTTGCAAGTGCTCTACCACTGGGTTGTACACTCAGCTCATTTTTTTAAATTTTTGAATTAGGGTCTTGCTAAGATGTATAAACTACCTCTAACCTAGAACTTGTGATCCTCCTGCCTCTACCTCTCAAGTTGCTGAGATTACAGGTGTGGGCACCTCTGCCTCCAGCAATTTTATTTTTTATTTTTGCAGTGCTAGGGATTGAAGCCAGGCCCTTACACATGATAGGCAAGCAATCTACCACTGAACTATATCCCCAGCTATCTTTTCATTCCTGAGTTGTAAGAATTCTTTATATATTCTAGGTACAAGCCCCTTATCAGATATGTGATTTACAAATATTTTCTCCATTTGATAGGCTGTCATTTCACTTTCTTGATAGTATCTTTTGAATCATAAAGATATACATTTTGAGGCAGTCCAATTTATCAAATTTTCCCTTGGAAGTCTAGGTTTTGATTCATATGGACATTCTAGGTAGATTTTTTTTCTGTTCTACTTGACTGTTGGTGCAGAACTGTGATTCATGGAAGTTGAAATTTTTTTAATTGAAAAATTTTAATGTACAAATTAATGTGTTTCATTTTGACATGCGTTTCATTGTACATCGCACAGATAGGAAGTAGAGATGTTTAAGCTCAAATGACTTTGAAAGTAGACCATGACCACTTTTTGCCACAGCAGAATGACTTAATTTGATGGCATCCTTGTTGAGGGCTTCTGAGGAAGACCAGTGACACTGATACACTGTTGAGACAGCTGCTTCCCAGCTCTGAGCAGAAAGAACCAATGCACATTAATATTAACCTATTATTTTATCCGCCTGCAGCCATACCACTGTGGCTTCCCATCCCTTTAGATCTTGGAAGGTAAGCAGGGTCGGACCTGGTTAGTACTTGGATAGGAGACTGCCTAGGAACACAAGGTGTTGTAAGCTTGGGAGAAGAACCTGGCAACTCACTCCCCCAAAACAATCAGCCATTGAAAACCCTATGAATAGCAGAGAGGATTGACACACTTGTTTGCCTGTTGTACGTAGGGTCACTGAGTCAGACAATGACTTGACAGTACCTAATGACAACAACAACCATTTTATCCATAGCTCCCCATAGATTCTGTTTGATGTTTTAGCTATTTGTTTGTTTGTTTGTTTGTTTAAAATGGTTAAATAATACACTACTAAAAACAAAAAACAAAAAATTCTCCAAATTTTCATTTGGTGGCTTGTGCTTTTGGTGTCATGTCAATTGCCAAATTGAAAGTATAAAGATTTATAGAATGTAGTGGTTCATGTCTATAATCCCAGCACAGGGGAAGCAGAGGCAGGAGGATTACAAATTCAAGCTAATTTGAGCCTTGAGAGTTCAAGGCCAGGCTGGGCTTTTGAGACCCTGCAAAAAACAAAACAACAACAAAAAAAAACTTTCATGTTTTCTTCTAAGAGTTTTATAGTTTTAGCTCTACTAGTTAGAACTTCAATCAATTTTGAGTTAATTTTTCCATACAATATGAGGCAAGTTCTGGGAAAAAAGCATATGTGTGACATATCCATGTGCCTATCCAGTTCTCTTAACACCATTGGCTGAAAAGATATTTTTCCCTATTGAATGGTCTTAACACCTTTGGAAATCAATTGACCATATTATTTCTATATATAAATTCATTTCATCTTTGAATACAGATCGTTTTATTTTTTTCTCTCCAATTTAGACGTTTTAAAATGTTTTAGTGAACATTTTTACATACTGACATTCACAGTTGAGAGCTCTTGAATCCAATCCATATGAGCTTCTAATGTGCATCTAATTTTGTAGCCCTCTTAAACTGTTGAAAGGGTGCAGGTTAGATTCAAGAATATAAGGTATTAAACTGGGCGCAGTGGCGCATGCTTGTAATCCCAGCGGCTTGGGAGGCAGAGGCAGGAGGATCGCAAAGTTCAAGACCAGAGGCAGTCTGTGGAATTTAGCGAGACCCTGTCTCAAAAAGTAAAAAAATGGGCTGAGGTGCAGCTCAGTGGTCCAGCACTTGTAGAACATGCAGGCGCGAGGCCCTCGGTTCAACCCCCAGTACCAGAAAAAAAAAAAGAATATAAGTTATTATGTTACAAAAGGAATTCTGGTTTTGTTGTTAGTTATATGCTTTAAATCAGTAGTCCCCAAACCTTTTCAGCACCAAAGACTGGTTTCAGGGGAGACAATGTAATGCTGCAGCTGATGTAACAGGAGGTGGAAAAGGTGGAACTAAGGTGATAGTGCAAGCAATGGGGAGCAGCTATAAATATGGATAAAGCTTCACCCACTCCTCACCTCCTGCTGTGCTGCACCATTCCTAACAGGCCACTGACCCAACTAGTCCATGGCTGTGGGGTTGGGCCTGCTCTAAACTGAAAGGGCCAATAGCTTCTAACTTACTCTCAGTTCCTTATTGTATCCCTTTCTAATCTATCATTTTTTCTGTAGTCAGAGTGATCTTGAATTGTTGTTGTTGTGAGGTGCCATCAAGTTGTGTTTGACTCATAGCAACCATATGTACAACAGGACGAAACACTCTCTGACACTGTGCCATGCTCAGCACTACTGTCAGTGCTTCTCTGCAATTTATAGGGTTTTCAGTGGCAGATTGTTTCAGGAGTGGATTGCCAGGTCTTTCTCCCATGATCTTGAATTAGATAGGTTCTTTTCTTTTCTTTTCTTTAATTCTAAGCCACAGAAACAACCCCTAGATGACTAAAGCAAAAATAAATAAATAAGTGAATAAATAAAGGACTGCATAAGCTCTAACAATTTGTACTATCTTCACGTCACTCAACTCAAGAATCCAGCTGAACAGTATCTAATTGACCAAACTTAGATCACATGTGGTTTTGAGTGAACTATGGGGGTGAAAGGTTTGATGGAGGGTATCTTTAGAAACCTCTCAATAAAGAGACATTTACTTTCCAGCAAGGTGGAACAGTCACTGGAAAATCTCCCCAAATAAACTAGGGTTCCATTAAAAAAAGGAGTAGATTCTATGTCACTAACAATGTCAACATATATTTTTTCTAAAATGAAAATTTGATGCCCCTTCTATGCTTAAAGACCCCTTTGGCTCTTCATTGTTCAGAGGATCAAGTATTAAATCCTTGTCATGGTTATGAAGGTTGTTCATACTGTTACTCCCCATACACATGCAAATCAACATTTATTTAATATGTGAATATTAATTGGTTGTTCAACGCTTATTGAATATTGAAGACTGACTTTTTCAACATTTTAAAAAAATATTTATTTATTTATTTATTTATTTTGCGATACTGGGGGTTGAACCCAGGGTCTCACACTTGCATGCTTTGCAAGTGTTGTACTACTGAGCTGTACCCTCAGCCCTTTTTTTTTTTTTTTTTTTTTTTTTTTTTTTTTTTTTTTTTTTTTTTTTTTTTTTTTTTTTTTTTTTACTTTTTGAGATAGGGTCTCACTAAATTACGCAGATTGCTTCTGGACTTGCAATCCTCCTGCCTCCACCTCCTGAGTCGCTGGGATTACAGGCATGCGCCACTGCGCCCGGCACCATTTATTGAGTATTGAACACTGACCATGTGCTATAAGGCAAAAGACAAACAAGCACTCTTGACTTGAGAAATTCATAGTTTAAGCCAGGTGCCAGCTCACATGCCTATAATACCAACAATTTGGGAGGCTGAAGCAGGAGGATTGAAAATTTTAGCCCAGAGGTAGCCTGTGCAATTTAGTGAGACTGTCTCAAAATAAAAAAATTTAAAAAGGGGCTGGGCGCGCAGCTCAGTGGTAGAGCACTTGCTTCGCATGTGCCAAGTCCTGAGTTTAACCCCTTAGGACTGAAAAACAAAACAAACAAAAAACAACAAAGAAAAAATTCATAGTTCAGTGAAAGATGTGTTAGCATTATTTCTGTTTTATTATTTTGCCTAGCATGTATAAAGCAGAGCTTATCTGCAATCAAGTAGGGTGCCTATAAGTCCTGATTTTTGCCTATTGTCCTAGTATGGTTATTAGTAGCATTGACACTCTCATTTCAATCTCAAAAGTCTCTAAATCTGGACAATAAATTGTATATGATTCTGATAATAGCACAATATGCTCTCCCCGTTAACTCTCAAAACAGTTCTGTGAAGGACTGTATCTGTTAAGGTCCCAGGGGGAATGAGATGGTGCATTCCTGTCAGATAATCTGTGCAAGTTTAATAAAAAGACTATTGCAAAAGTGCAGGCAAAATGTAGGGAGACCCTAAGGGGTTTACTTCAAGTCACCCTAGGGAAGAAAATGACCTGCAACGGTGCCATGGAAGAGAGCCCAGTGGCAAACGTACTCACACCCCTCCCCTTTGTTGTCTTTGCTCTCCATTGCCTGAACACAGGTAAAGGAGAGGAAAGTCCTGAGTTCAGGCTCCTCAAGGCAGAAAACAAGACAGAGTGAATCTGGCAAGCAGATGCCTTCTTCCACTAGGAATCACTGTCACTACCCTGTCTTACTACAGGAAAAAAAAATGGGATTGAAGAAAGGACAATTGGATTGATATCTCAAAGCTAATAAATGGTCATCTGTAGTTGAAGTGCCATAATCTTGCCACTCTACCATGGTCTGTCTAAGGATCCGACATTCTAGCAATGCCCGAGTATCTCCCCTTCCTATAGCATCTTTGTCCTTGCACCTTTGCTCATTCTATTCCTGTGCCAGGAATTTTCTCTTTGTTCTCACTCCTGCTTCACCTACTTGGTTAGGGCTTGCTTATGCTGATAAGCAGTTAATAGTTCCTTCTACTGTGCTTTGGGTTGGGGTCTAGCTTAGTTGGCAGAGTGCTGCTCTGCACTCTCTGAGGCCCTGGGTTCAATCCCCAGGACCACAAAAGTGGGAGAAGGACCTGGCAGCTCACTCCCAAAATAATCCTGAAACAATCAGCCATTGAAAACCCTATGAATAGCAGAGAAGCACTGACAGTGCTGGGTATGGCACAGTGTCAAGGAGTGTTTCATTCTGTTGTATATAGGGTCGTTATGAGTTGGACCCCACTTCATGGCACCTAACAACTGTGCTTTAAATTTCCATTATTCATATATCTTATTTAGGATTCAGTATATTTATTAGAGGGAGAAGGGCCTGGCAATCCACTCCCAAGGCAATCCTGAAAACAGTCGCCATTGAAAACCTTATGAGGGTCTCTATGAGTCGGATACCGACTCGGTGGCACCTAACAACAACAACATATTTATCAGAGTTTTCTAAAGATCTATGTCACAGAATAGTGTGCAATGTTTAACAGTTAAAGAGGCTCATTTAAAATTTCTTAGGCCCTAGCACAGTGCCAGATATATAGTTTAAAAAGTAATCTAACCTACTAGCAACTCTATTAGTGAGAAAAATTTTTTTAACACTCCCCTACCTCCAGCCAGAATCCAGGGCCTCTTGCTGGCTAGGCAAGCTTCTACTTTGTTGTTGTTGTTGTTGTTAGGTGCCGTCGAGTCGGTATCCGACTCATAGCAACCCTCATAGGGTTTTCAATGGCTGAGTGCTTCGGGATTGCCTTGGGAGTGGATTGCCAGGTCCTTCTCCCATTTTTGCAGTGCTGGGAATTGAACTCAGAGACTGCAGCGCAGCGCTCTACCCACTGACCCCAGTCCAGGGAAAAAACTACTTTTAAACAGATTTTAAAGATAAGACCACTGAAGCACTGAAAGGTTAAGTAACTTGACCAAGGTCACCCAGCTATGAAGCAGTAAAGCCAGGATTTTGGACTTAGGTAGTCTGACTGTAGAATGATATTTAAATAACTTCATGAGAACTGACATACTGAAATAACCTCCTTTGGCTGATAGTAATTACACTGTATTTTTACTAAATATATTTATGCTTTCTGTCCCCCTAAAAAACAAAAAAGAAAGAAAAAAAAGAGGGAGAAGAGGAATTTCAGGTATTGTTGCTAGTCAGTGATAAAATTCAAGGCTAACTGAACTATCAGTGGTTTTGTCCTAAATAGGTTTTCTCAAGGGCTGGGATTTAGCTCAGTGGGTAGAGCACTGCGTTGTAGTCTTTGAGTTCAATTCCCAGCACCGCAAAAATGGGAGAAGGGCCTGGCAATCCACTCCCAAGGCAATCCCGAAGCACTCAGCCATTGAAAACCCTATGAGGGTCGCTATGAGTCGGATACCGACTCGACGGCACCTAACAACAACAACAAGGTTTTCTCAAACAGATGAGATGTTTGATTATGTGATTGTAAGCTTTTGTGATTAGAATGAACTCACCTACTAACCAAGGTGGGAAGTTCATGTTCTTATACTCTAATTGGCTCAGCTTACAACATAAAGATTCATGAAAAAAAATCAAATAAAACTAAAGAAATATTAAAATTCTGCCAGCAGCGGTAGCACTGTGGCATCAGATCCCGTCAGATCTCGGAAGCTAAGCAGGGTCGGGCCTGGTTAGTACTTGGATGGGAGACCCCTTGGGAACACCAGGTGCTGTATGCTTGGGAGACGGATTTGGCAACCCACTCTCAAAAATCAATCCTCCATTGAAAACCTTATGAACAGCAGAGAAGCACAGACAATAGTGTTTTGTCTGTTGTATGTAGGGTCACTATGAGTAGGATACCAACTCGAGGGCACCTAAAAACAACAAAATTCTGTGCTCTTGTGTATATAACACCAAGTGGAGTGTTCCTTTGTCATTGCGCTGGCATTGTGTGGAGCCCTCTTTTCATAGGGTTCCCTGAGAACATCTTGCCCCTGGGCCGCTGCTGCTCCCATCACCAGTGATCCTCCCTATGGAAGAACAAAATGTTCTTATGTAGGAGCTGCAGGTGAAAGTATTTCTCTCTTCCACCTCTCTATGCACAGCACTCCTCCAAGTGTAATCTTAATTCAACACTTACTGAATGCCTACTGTATGTCTGGCATGAAATGGGGGTCCCTATCCTCAAAAGCCTGCAGCCGTAGCCCTGTGGCATCTGATCCCATCATATCTCGGAAGCTAAGCAGGGGCAGGCCTGGTTAGTACTTGGATGGGAGACCACCTGGGAGCACCAGATACTGCAGGCTTGGGAGAAGGACCCGGCAATCTGCTCCCAAAAATCAATCCGCCATTGAAAACCCTATGAATAGTAGAGAAGCACTGACAAAGTGTTTCGCCTGTTGTACGTAGGGTCGCTATGAGTCCGATACCGACTCCATGGTATCTAACAACAGCAACCCTTGAAAAGATTGATGTCTATGGGACAGAAATGAACACTGAAGAGGTTAGTGTGCAAGTCTGCGTCAGTCAGATACCAGGCTCCATGTCAGCGCCCCTCACCTTTCCTCCCCTGTTATACTCTTTCCCTGGCTGTCCCAACGCTGTCCTGCCAGTGGGAGTCAGCCTGGGAGGCCTCGCGCCTGTCGCCCACCTGCCAGAACATACCCAGTGTCTCCTCCGCAGCAGCTGAACCAGTGCCCAAGGACCACACGCCCTTAGCCAAATGCTGGGGGTCACTTTCTAATCCTGCGGCCCCCAGAAAGCGGGGACAGAAGAGGTAGGGAGCAAAAACAGACTCCAAGGCACGCCAATCCAAACAAACTGGAGGTTTGTCTTTTACCTAATTCAGTAGGCCTGGTTTTCCCTGAGGGCGCAGTCCTGCAGGCTGATTACAGCCCTCTGATTTCTCACCACACTTTCCATGGGCTTCACCCCAACTGGTTCCCCCGCTGCTGTCCGGTAGCATCCTCAGTCATCTAGTCGTCGTGGGTACCCCTCTCCAGCCTGCGGGAACGAACAGCACATGACATACGTCGATGCCCAGTCTATGCCCAGGCGCCACACAGCGCCGCCAGCACCAGGACTGGGCCATCCATCCGCTGCACACATGCAGTAACTCCCAACATCTGGTGGAACAATCCCTCCCCACGGAGGAGGAGATTGTCAGAAACACCCGCCGGGAGAAGCACCCTCTAGTCACCCGCCTGGCGCCGCGGCCCTCAGCCACAGCCCTGGCGCACAAGTCTCCGGGTCGTCGGGTCTGTCTGCTAAAACTGAATAAAGCCCGCTGAGCCCCCACGTGCGACTACTTCTCCAGTTACACCCGTGGGAGGACTCGGTCCCTACGCTCTGGAGCAGCCTTCTGCCTTCATTCTCCTGCGGAGGAGTTTTCCTCTTTCAAGCAGGGTTGGGTTGCCCGCAACAGCACCTACTAAAACCTCTTCCTCTCCAATGCTGCTCCCTCCCGGGCGGCACTCTACAGTAACAGCTTCCAGCTGCTTTTTTACTCTGTCCCTTCTGAAAGGGAGGACCTGTGCAGGGGCAACTCTTCCCTCGTCGGGGTCCGCGTAACCCCTCCTCGGTCGCCCGCCGCTCTGTCTGGTGGCCGCAGCCCCTTCCAAGCAGGTTCCTCCGAGGGACCCGCGCTAGCCCTCCAGCTGAAATTTATTCGGAGAGATGCTCTCCCTGCGACCCGTCTTCCCCCGGCCTCTCTTCCCCCTCTCTGCAGCAGCTCCAGCTGCCTGGTTCGCAAAGCTCGAGGCCGGACCCGGTGCTGGGACCTCCGCGCCCAGGCTTTTCCTTGGACTCCAGCACGTGGTGGAGCAGGGGTGGCAGAGAGCGCACAGGACAGGGGCACCTTCGTGGCACGGGAAAGGGCCGCTGGGTGGCGGGTTGCTAAATTCAGGGAAGGTGAACCCCGCGGACAGAGCCAGCGGACCCGGGCTCCCAGCCCGCCCACCATCCTCGCTCTTTCCGCCTCGGCCGAGCCGCGCAGGCTACACCCCTTCCTGGGGAAGCAAATGGTCCCTTCCAGGCGGGTGGCCATGTTGCTTTAATAAAGCGGGAGGGGCGCCGGCGTGGGGGGAGCAGATGCCGCTGGCAGCGAGCGGGAACTCGGCGCAAGAAGAGCGCAGCCGCGAGGGAGGCGCGGGGGAGGCGAGCCGGAGCCCGAGAGCGAGCAGCAGCCGGGGTCGGCGGAGAGCAGCCGGGCGCAGCCGGAGCCGCAGCCGCGATGGCCATGGCCGTGGCGGTGGGGAGACCATCTGTGAGTGCTGAGGCCTCGCTTCCCTAGCGCGATGCTCCTCGGGCGCAGGGTGGTCTCCCATTTTGGGCGGGTGCGGGTGGGGACTCCTGGGGAGCCGGGCGGGGGCTCTGGACCTTGGCGGCTGGGATGGTGGGTGTGTGCTTGAATTTGGGCGCGCGTCTGGGCAAAAGGGATATTGGGGAGCCTGGAGGTTCAGATCCTACCTGATGCTACAGCGTCTCGTCTTGTCGCGTCCCCACACTGGGGATGTGGAAGAAAAAGGACCCTCTCTCGGCCCCCTTTAAAAGGGTTCGTTTTTTTAGCCATGGTGCTTCTCAGCTACCTCTCTTCAGCGGCGCGCACCGTTTCCCTCGTGACAGGAGAGAAAGGCGCCGCGTGCGGGGGTTTCCTCCGGCTTCTCCGCGCCCGGGGGCTATTCGAGCCTGGGAATTGTGAGCCGAAGCGCTGTGTCACACGGTTTTAGAAGCGGGTCAGAGGGGTGGGATTTCCGTGGTGGCTTCCCCCGTGCATTGTTAAATTCCGGACACCCTCGGGCGCCCACCCGGGTGACCCGGCCCTGCCCAGGATGTGGACAAAGCCCTAGATATACACACAAAGTTTTCAAAGGGCTCCCTTGTCGGGGTGGGTGGAAGTACTGAAATGCTCTGTGGCTGCGAGGCCGGGGGCGGCGGAGGCGGGGACGCGAGGAAAAGGAAAGAAGGGTGGGGTGCCTGGAGAATCGAGCGTCCCACGGCCCGGGACAGAGAGGGGATGCTCCTGTCCCGGGATGATGACCCAGAGGGTTGGGCAGGGGCCGCGCCTGTTGAGACTCGGTTCGTAACTTCGTTCCCAGCCAGAGAGGAGTGGGACTTTGAGGATGCGGTTCAGTGGCTGCTAGATATCCCCGGGTGAGAGGCCAAGGGGCGGTGGCGCCCTTTCCTTTCCTTTTTTTTTTTTTTTTTTATTATTGAAAAGAGCCGAGCTGGGTGGGAAAGGCTGAGTCCTCTTTCTTTCTCTTTCTCTTTTTCTTTATCAGTGTTCAAAGTCTACTTTTGTCTCACTGGCTTTGGAGACGCCTGGTGTGAGATCCTTCCTTGTCTACCACCTACTCTTTTCTGTTCTTCCCCTTCGCACAACTGTGCAGCTGCAAGTGGTGGCCAGAGAGATTTTTGTAGCTGTAAACCAATGTTTTAGGGGGATGCTCGCAGCACTGAAAACCCAGATATGCAAGACTGCGCTCTGACGCTCATGACTCTTCCCCCCTTACCCTCCCCAGACGTACTCAGTCTTTGCACCCCCAGCCTCAGCCCGGCAGGAAGTTTAAGAGGTCTCCGAGGAGGTCCACCTCGATTTGATGGCTTGGCTGTCTGGGTGTCTTCAAAGACCTCTTTGCACCGTCAGAAAATGTGCAATGATCATAGCAAAGTATAACTGTGGGTCTTTTAGGCCTTTTAAACTCTACTCTTTAATGACATACCCTTAAACATTCTGGTTTCCTCTTGCACGCAAATTGTGCTTTTGTTAATTAGTGGTCATAGATTGTTGTTGCTGAGAGAATTTGCCGTCTCTGGGCTAATCGCTTTATTTTTGTGGTGAGGAAATTGAGGTCCATAGAGATCAAGTTTACCGGGTTAAATTTCCCCCGCTCCCCGCCCCCCCCCCCCTTATTATCAGGGCGCAGATTCAGAGAACTAAAATAACAACGTATGCTTTAGATAAATTGGCAAGCGTCTGGGAATGCAAATATTCTGTGTAGGGGTGTCTTTTTCAGTAACACCTATTACGAGTACATTCTTGAGGGTTGGGGGAGGTGGAAGAAATAATTTGCTGCACGTTTTCTATAAATTAGTAAGTTCATATATGTCAGTTAAATAGAAACAATATGTGGGATGTGTGGATTTAAGATTTAGTTGTGTGGTCATAATCATATCCAACCCCAGGTCTGCCAACCATATGTGAGTTTAATCCCACAGAATTCTTGTGTAAGACCTCTCTCGTTCAGTTAATATGGGAGCTTTTTAAAAGTATGTGTGTACAAAGGAGATTCCTGCTTTCTACATGTTCCCTGTTGTCACTGGAATTAAGGTCAAATTACTAAAAATTTAAAAACAAAAGACTTTTCCTGAGTTGTATGGGTGATCAGGAATTGACTACAAAGTTGACAAGACTTTGATACACTACAGAAAATGTGTGATCACATTTCCAAAGAATTGTTGAACTGTTTCACTTTGTTCATTGGGTTCATTGGGCCTCTGTAGATATATCTTCAAAACAACTCCAGTTAATGCAGAAGATTCTCCCGAATTGGCTCCCAGGAATCTATACTGCATCTTTAATGTGAGAATTCTTTGCCTCTCCAATCCATATATCCATCCTATGATTTGAACAAAAGAGAGAAAGGATTTGAGAGAGAAAAGAATCACTCTAAAATTGATTTATATATGAATGGAGTTGTCCTAGTTACTCCTTGAGAACTAATTAATTTTTTTTTAATGCTTAGGAAACATAAACATATTTCCTTTTCCTACAAACTATACCTCTCCCATCCAGAAGAAAAATTCAATCTGAATAACTTGTCCTCAATTTTACACATCTTGGTGTAATATTTGAGGCAAATAATAACAGTGTACTGGGCAGAAATGCGTATATGTCAATTGCTGGTGTGGAGTTGTTTGGTTGGTTTTTTCTTTGTTTGTTTGTGGTGCTGGGGATCAAACCCAGGGTCTCATGCTTCAGATGCTCTACCACTGACCTATATCATCAGCTCATCAAATGCTGTTTTCTGTCTTATGATGTGGTTATATTCAGTTACAACTATTTAAACCTCAAGGCCAAATTCAAATGTATTTCTAAGATAGATTTATTGTTGACTGTAAAACAAAAGCTTCAGTTTAGCATGATACTGTTAATTCCAGTTTTAATCTCTGTCCCTAGCTTGTCCATTTCCCCACTGATGCTTATAGAGCTTGGCTCTGAGAAGGCCCTGAAATACTTATGGCGTTTTCAGAGTGTACCTACCTAATGATCAGCCAGAGCATTTTCCTCCTAGGCATGTGTCTACAACATTTTGGATGAATTAGTATTTTTGCATCCATGTTCCAAAGCAGCTATTATCTTTATTTTAAACAGCGCATGGTATAATTACTCTACTTGGGAATCAGGCTTTATATAGCTGACCCATTCCCTCTTAAGGCGTGGTATTCATTATGTATTGATTCTAAGAGTTGAAAAGAACTTTGGAGGTCATTTGATTGATTCTCCTTCCCAGTGCAGAAGTATTTCTTACTTTATTCCTAACACAAGGTACCTTTCAATTTTTCCAGTGGTGGAAATTTGCCTATGATATCTTTCAGAAAATTGTTTAATTGCACTTTTATCTGTTGAGCCAAAAGAAATGGAAAACCAAGTTCACCATTTACTCATTTAACTCTGTTTTTTGAGCATTTACTATGAGCCAGATACTGGCTTTGATTTGGAGCATACAGCAGTGGACAAGAAAGAAATTCCCTTCTTACCTGGAGTTTTTATTTTCTGAGTAAGTGTTCCTGTGTATTAAAGTGGCAAACCTCATTGGAGTTTGTAAGCCAGAGAGAAAGGGAATTGTGCACCTATTGCTGAGCCAACCATTATGATTCAGGTAAAGGATCTTATCTGTCTGGGATCATTGTAGATGGTTCCTAAACATATGGGCTGTGTAGAAGGTGGGACTTGAAGATACGGTTTCAGAGGGAGGGACCTATCTGGCTGGTGTACCTGGAGAAAGATTAGGAAGGACCATGTAAACAATAAAGAATTTTCATATTGGGGCTGTTTTTTAAAAATTAGAACTTATTAGTTAATAATATAAATTATATACATTGAGGACCTATAAGTAATTATTAAGGAATGCAGAAAGTGTAGTAATCCTTTCTTTAAAACCTTTTTAAAGCTGTAGATTAATTTTATCTTTTAAATGGTCTTATTTAAAAAATGATGTGTTTATACTGCAATGAAAAATAGACCCAAAGAATTGTTTAAAAGAGCAAAAGTGCCCACATCCCACTGTCCTGGTATAACAACTCTCAGAATGCGAGTGTATTTCCATCAATTTTTTGAGGTTTACTTAAGCAAGTATAACCCATCTTGTATAAACTGCTACTTAGAAACAAAACCGTGTGCCTGGATGGGCCCTGTCTGACCATTTGAATGCTCTTGCAACGGGAGTAATGGATGCTTAGTTTGGGGCAATGATCACCCTGTATCTATGTCCAGACAAGAGAGTAAGTGATCAAGGTTCTTTGCCTTTCCATGATTTGGATAGGCAACTTGGATTGATTGCTAAATGACCAAGCCTTTAAACCCACTGAGGATGCCACATGGATTATGATCATTGAGTTTAGACTCTGGAGCAGGCTAGAGTTTTCTGTGCCATTTTTTCTCTTTATAGGACCTTAAAGTTGGTTGGGGTAGAGGGTACTTTTGGGTTTTATCATTTTACCAGGTTCTTTCATGGCCTTGGTTAGACCTGTATCTATTTGGGCCAGCAAAGTTAAACCGTTGTTTAAACAAAGACGCAGTGGATCTAAAGCTTCTGTTTTTCTCCCAAGGAGACCTACTTTACAATATAATTGATTCTCCCTTCCCCCTTTTAAATCTAGATTGACAGAAAATTCCCTTCCAACTAAACAATACTTCCTTGACCCACTCAGGCTGAGCTAGCAACCCATCAGCAGCTGCTGTTGAACATAAAAACAATACTTGGGCTAAGGTGGTACAGGCAGCTTTCTAAAAAAGAATTGGCTGGGTGGTCTGAAATAAAATTTACGTCTTTTCAGGCTTGGCCTGAGTTAGAAATCAAGAGCCTGTTCCCTGATATGACTAAACTCACCTTGTTTTTAGAGTTAGTGCCCATGAGAAAATCAAATGGCACAGCAAGTCCAGTTGTGCAGACACAACTGTGTGACCCTGTGAGGTGGAGTGTGATATGTTGAGAGAAGGGACTGAGTGACGTAGAAAAGTAGGAAAGACCTCATGCTCCAAAAAGTACAACCGTGGCCCATAACAGGTGGGACTTCCGTTTTTGCTTCTTTTTTTAATTGTGCAAAAGGAAATAACAATATATATAACAAATTTTACCTCTTTTTAAAAATGTAGCATTCCTTTGGGAAGAATTTATAATTTTCTTTGTTGGTTATTTTTCTTATAGAGGTAGAGTTACAGTGACATAAATAGGCTAAAAATTGAGAAAACACATCAGTTAATCATTGTTGGCTTTCTAATCCATCTGTTTTATCAGATATTTCTTGCTCACTTCCTTTGTGCAAGTGTTGACATTGTGATGGTGAGTTCTTGATACGCAGTTCCTGCCACTCTCTTGAATTCTCTCTGATGGATGAGTAAGCAATAGGTCTGGGCAAGGAAAGCAAGTCAGAGTTGACTGGAGAAAAATATTCCAGGCCAAGGGATCACTATGTGCTAAAAGCTGTGGAAGTGAGGGAGAGCCTCTTAAAGGAATCCGGGGTAGCTGGGACATCAGCATTCAGAGTTGGGTAGAAAGAGGATAGACATGAGGCTGAGAAGCTGCAGACAATGCAGTCATTCTTTATAGATAGGTATTCACTATAGTACTTGTTAAATACTTTATGTCTTGTCTTCTCTTTGCCCCCAACCTAAAATATCTCCAATTGTTGAAATTGGTTGATGGAAGACACTGAAAATCTGCAGAATACTAATTCTTTAGGATTCATTACTGTACAGGGAGATTGAGGATCAGGAGAGTAGATAATGGGATGGGTCTATTGACAACATATAACAATAGGTCTTTGTCTACTTGTATGCATTGAGCCCTTTCTCAAATATAGAACTAGAAATTTTTACTTTCTATATTCTAAAGCAACTGAACTCTGAAGGATGGGGCTGGAGGAAGATGGTAGGACTCCCCTTGTACTTGGTAGTACCTTGGATTTCAACTGGCAGTCAGAGTTACCCAAAAAGGAAATTGAAAACCCATTGGATCCTATGAGAATAGGAGAAAATTATATATTAAAAAGCCAGTTTCCTTAGGACTTAGGGCCTTTTTCATCATCACATCTTTGTGTACAGTTTTCATATCAGTATACATTTCATGATTGTCATTAAGGATGCCCATTAAATCCACTTAGACTAATTTTTAAAATAAAAAAAACACAAAAATCAGGGGGGTGGTGAGGGAGGATTTGACCAAAAACCTTTGTGCACAGGAAGTCTGTTCAACATCTTGAATTTTTTCTTTTGTTTGTTTTTTTGTTTTTTTGAGACAGGGTCTTGCTTTGTAGCCCAAACTGGCCTCAAACTCAATCCTCCTGCTTCCACTTCCTGAATGCTGGGATTACAGGTGTGTGCCACCACATCTGGCAGCATCTTGTGTTTTTATTTGTTTATTTATTTATTTTCATTACTGGGAGCCTGAATCCAGGCCCTCACACATATTTCACAAATGTTCTACTACTGAGCTGTACCCCATGCCCCTTTTTTACTTTTTAGTTGGAGACACTAAAGTGCACAGGCTACCTCTGGTTTCAAACCTATTATCCTTCTTGCTCCGCCTCCGGAGTCACTGGGACTACAGGTGTGCATCACTGCGCCCAGCTTACATCTTGTTATTTTAAGTTTATTCTTTTCAAATTACTGTTGAGGCAATTATGTCTTTATATACTCACAAAATACCTGAGAAGTAATATAGACAAGGAAAGTAAGGCATGAAGAAGTTGTCACTTACTTAGTCTGATTCAGTCCATCAGTGGGGAAATTTGGCTTTGGAACCAAAAGCTCTTAGACCAACATGTGTGCAGACCTACCATGTGTATCAGTCAGTCAGACTAAATTATGTTGAGGTAACAAATTGTCCCTGAGGTTTAATGCCATACACAGCAAAGGTTTATTTCTCATTCAGGGTTCTTGTCTGTGTCGTCCCTGAGGTATGCTCCAGGCTGCAGTGTCTCTAGTACCCAACCCAGGCTCCTCTTACTGGACATTGCCAGCCTGGTGGCAGAGGAAGAATACATGCTGGACCCCGAACTGAGTTGGATAGGTCACTTCCACATGAACTTCATTGGCTAAGGTAAATGGTCACTCTTAAATTCAACAGGATGGGGAGGGATAGTCTTCCTGCAAAGAGTGGCGCTGTAAGTCATTTAGCGAGCTTGAGAGCCATGGGATAACGGTTAAGTCCTCCCAGAGGGACAGCCAATATTTAGAACCATAAATGGACCACAGCATCCTAATCAGTGAGTCAAGGGCTTTATTATTATTAACTAACTAACTAATTTTTTTTTGTAGTGCTGAGAATTGAACCCAGGATCTTGAGCATGCTAGGCAAGGACTCTACCCCTGAGTTACATCTCCACCCTTATTTTTTAAAAAAATCTGTTATGATTTTTCTCACTCTGTTTGTCCTACTTTATTGTATGTGCTGGGATGATGATGGTGTGTGTGTGTGTGTGTGTGTGAGAGAGAGAGAGAGAGAGAGAGAGAGAGAGGAAGAAGGAGGAGGAGGAGGAGGAGGAGAAAGGGAGGAATGGGGATGGGGAGGGAGAGAGAAAGAGGAGCCAGAATGAATTGAGTGCAGAGGAGTGTGATGGCTCCTAATGATCACCCATCCTGACCTTCCAATGGCATCATCACCAAGAGACAGGGTGACCTTCTGAAAGACCTTCTGTGCTGCTTTTTGGTGGCCCCAGTTTGGGACTGTACTCTCTGGGAAATGGTTGTGAGGCCATTAGGACTTCCAGCTGCTTGACAGAATTATTTCCCTTGGGATGCTTCCAAATCAGACCTTTCCCAGCCTGTGTGTGCTTAAAGGCATATGTCTCAGATGGCCCCCTTCCCTCCCTTGCTGTTTCCTCTCTGTGGAAAGGTAGCAGTTTGTAGCATTTTGGTCAAGAATGTAGCTCCAGGGTATCAGCTTTGCCAGTTAACTAGCTCTATGACCTTAGGCAAATTACTTATTTCATCTGTAAAGTAGTGACAGTACCTCCCTTAAAGAAGTGGGATGAAATGAGTTAGTATGCTCAAAATGCTTACACTGAAAGTTAATTATCCAACCAGGCGCTGTGGCGCAGGCCTTTAATTTCAGTAACCTGGGAGGCAGAGGCAGGAGGTTTGGTTAGAGGCAAGAGGCAGACTGTGTAATAGCCAGACCCTGTCTCAAAAACACAAAAGTAAAAAGAAATAAAAATAGCCTGGGGGTACAACTCAGTGGTTAAGTGCTTGCAAAAAGCATGCTTGTGATCCTGGGTTCAACTCCCCAGTAGCCAAAAAAAAAAAAAAAGAAAAAGAAAGAAAGGAAAAAAGTTAATTATCCAGAGGAAATGAATGCTGAAATAGTAACAGATTTATACCAAAGACTCACTTCAAACCCAAGTTGCAACTAGGCTGACCCCCCAGAGGCACAAAGCCTTTCCCCTTTCTCCCCTCCTCCCGTGCACTCCCAGGGCTCAGGCTTCCCAGTTTCAGCATAACTTTGAAGCACACTGCAAACACTCCTAGGTGGGCTTTGGTGACTTTCCTTCTTTGAATTCCTCTAGTAGAGGTTGCCCACAACATTTCTGTGTCTCACACCCATGCACTGCTCTGAAGTCCAACCCCCACTTTCTTTTAAGTTATCTTTTTTAAATAATGAGGAATTATCAAATACTACTATGAACGTTAAAAAGCAAACAAACCGTCGTTACTATACACAGTATGTTCCATTAACGCTTGGCCACATGTATTCTTAGTCTATATTGCCTTACTTAAGGGACTATGTGGTGTACTCCTCTCCCCATCAACATTTGACTGAGGAAGTGAAAATCCCTCCCTGGGATCAGCTGGCTCAGACTTGTATTGGATATGATGTGTGGGCCCCACATCCTCATAGTTCACCTTCTTGTTCCATCTATTGCTCTGTCACTCTCAGGTAGGTGTAGGCTTCATAGCTCCACTTTTGGCCTCAGGCTTCCTGTAGTCATGTAGTCCTACTTAGGTATTCTGACACATGGATGTCCAAAGGAGGTATCACCCCATGGGGCAACCCTTGATTGATGGGGCTGGAAACTGGGGGGTAAAGAATTTCTCTCGGCACTCAGTTGGGAGTTAGACAGTTCTGGGGTACAGGCTTCTGAGGGTCCCATATGAGCCTCAGCCTACAGGAGTGATTAGCTCCACAATCTGCTTGGAATAGCTTTCTCTTCTCTGTTTCACTCTTCCTAGTCCCCATTCCTCGTCCCCTGGATCACTTCCCAAAATAACTGCATGCATGCAAACCTTTGTCTCAAGTCCTTGCATTTTGGGAAAACCTACATGAAAACACCTTGTTTCCGGTTTGGGGCTCCTTTTTCATTCTTTATAAATAAGGGAGTATAAATATTTTGTGACACATAAGCTCCTCTGGATGTTAAGAAAAAGCCCCAAACGGATCTTTCACTTAGTTTTTACTGCTGTTTATTGGAGGGTAGACTTCAAACTGGTAAAAGCTTGACTCAGACAAGAAAAAGAAATGGACGTATCACCTAAACTTTTCTATAATTTTTATTTCTAGTCTTTGGAGTGGAACTGTCACACTCTCAGGGTAGAAGTGGTTACTTTTGAGTATATAGTATATACTGTATAACTTGTTTGATTTACTCATTTTAAATCAGTTACTTTTTTTTTTTTTTTAATATTCTAGGAACTAGATACAGAGTGAATGGGGGAAACTAGTTTTTGTACATGAGCTGTGAACTTAGGGCAAAGCTTAAAACTTTTGAAAAATATCAGGGAAATGTGGGGGCTTATACTGCTTGAATAGATTGGAAAAATGAGACTGTTTTCTCGTCTCTGTGACAAGAAACCTGAGCAAGACAACTTGACGGAGGAAAGATTTATTTGGGCTGAGAGTTTCAGAAGGTTCAGTCCATATGGTCCTTGGCTCTGTTGATTCTGGGCCTGTGAGGCAGAACATCCTCGCTGCAAAAACATGTGGCAAAAGCTGTTCCCTTCATGGTGGATAGGAGGCAGAGCTGGGAAGGAAGAAAGGAAGAGAGGGGAGAGGCAGAGGAGAGAGAAGAATGGGACATGATACAACCCCAAAGGACCTGCCTCCAGTGATCTGCTTCCTCCATCTAGACCCCACTTCCTAAAGTTCCTAGACCTTCCCAAAATAGTGCCAATAGCTGGGGACCAAGCCTTCAATATGTGAGCCTTTTTGGGGGGGCACTTCATATCCAAACTGTAACAGAGGTAATTCCTGAGACAACCTTGATTAACTAATGTTGAGCAATTTTAAAGCTCTAAAATAAGTGTCTGCCCAAGAGTTTTTAGGGTAATTGTTCAAATGATCTCTTTACTTAATATGAGCCTAACCAAGAGGCAGTTTCTGAGACCATAGGAGAGATCCTTGGCATAAACCAACCTGATTCATTCTCACATTCTCCCCAAACTTATCACCTTTGCTCCCAATCTTTAAGTAAGTGGACAGCCTAAGACTAGTACCTTGAACTGTTGGAAAAATTTGATTGTTTATCTGTTAAATACCTGTTGGTTTTCAAAGTCTTTCCTCATCCTTAGTCAACTTCTTAATCACTTCTCCCTGAGGGAATTCTGGAGGGAATGCTGGATGGTTCTCTGTTGAAGCACAGTTTTATCACTGAGCTTTAAGGTCTTTTAGTTGTTGGTAATCAGATTGGCCTCATTTTGAAACTACACTTCTAAGATGCTTTCTGAGTTTAATTAAAGTAGAAAATTAAGATAAGGTTCCAGCCACTGGAATTACTAATAATCAGTTTGCTACCACTAGCTGCAGCTCTGGGGCTGGGATTTAACTCAGTTGGTAGAGCGCTGCTCTGCAGTCTTTGAGGTCCAGAGTTCAATTCCCAGCACCACACTGCAAAAATGGGAGAAGGATGTGGCAATCCACTCCTGAGGCAATCCTGAAACAATCGGCCATTGAAAACCCTTTAGGGTCACTATGAGGCGGACTGGATGGCACCTAACAACAACAACAGCAGCAGCAGCAGCAGCTTCAAAGCTGGTGTTTAAGCTTCATGGATGAGGATCTGAGTCTAAACTGGATTTTATATCCCCATTAAAGCTGGAGGTGATGGTGACTCATATTGACTTTCTATAATAGAAGTTTATTTAGGTATGTGGCAAGTTGAAGACACTGCTAAATATTGCCAAATCTTCTCTTTCTTGAAGAACTTGTGCTCTTATTCCTTAGCGGCTTTTCTTATTTCCTGTTCATTAAGCCAAAAGACATTGAGCTCCAGCCAATACCATAGGGGAATGAAAATGTCAAAAACACTTTTTGCACTCCCCTACCACACTAACCCAGAACCCAAATCTGTCTCCCCATCAGCACATGGATCTCCCCATCAGTAACATTCAGAATCTTAGAATGAAACTTCAGTTCAGGGGTGAGTTAACTAGACTTATTTGTTGTTCCTTCCTCAAGTACTAACTCAGTTGAGTTCACCAATCAATGGGCTTCACCAGTCTATTATCTCAGGATCTTCTATGTTTCTAGCCCCATGATCCATGTTGTTGGAAAACTTACATTTTTTTTTCTTTTGCAGTATTTGAGGTTTGAATCCAGGACCTTGCATATACTTTTGCAAGTGTGCCACCACTGGGCTGCACCCCTGACCCATTTTTAAAATTTTTTATCTTGAAACAGGGTCTTGCTAAGTTATGCAGGCTGCCTTTGGCCTGGAATTCACAATCTTCCTGACTCCTCCTCCTGAGCTGGTGGAATCACAGGCATCCGCCACCCTGCCAGGCTGAAAATTTGCAATTTAGTTGGTGGGAAAAGGCTGAGACTCAGATAATGCCCAGTCTCCATGACCAGGAGGTTCTTGTGCTCTTCTAACCATTGTTCAGCCCTTGCCTTTCTCTTAGATGGTAAAATGCCAAGAGTTTAGTTCAGCATTCACAAAGAATGCCCCCCAACCCCTTCATTTTCCTTCTCTTCCCCTTTTAAATATAATTTGGAGAGTATTTGGAAAGTAGCCTTCAGCTTTCTTTCCTCTCAGGCTACCATTAGAAATCTGTTCTCTTGGCTTAAGGGAGGGAGAAAAAGGACATACCAAAGGGAATTGGAAAGTTCTATCAGAATTTGAAGGGAATGTTTTCAAACTCTTGGCTAGATTAATTTGCATTCTCCATTCCCAATACAAAACACTGTGACTGCCTACAGCATGCCAAATGTAGCAGACTAGTATTTTATTCTAGGGCACACATGCCTACGGAGTTGTATGCTTACTGGATCAGTTGTTTTTAAAACCTGCATATGCCAGTTGTAGAAATCACTGTACTTGCATAATTTAATTTTATGTTCTGTAAATCTGTAAAATATAAGTGTGAAAATTGAGTTACTTTTAAGTTAGATGTGTTGGAAAGATTTGGTAAAGGTGAGAATTTTGCTAAAATAAAACTTGTGAATTTAATATAGGTAAGATATTTGTAAAAAGTTAGAGAAAAATTGGATCTAAAAAGAGTCTTCACTCAGATTGCATTGATGAAAATACTTTTAAATTCTTCACTTTAAAGAAATGAACTGAAATCATAGATGGTACTTATGGGTTTATGCTGGAAAGACAACCTTGTTGGAATTCCTCTGACTCATGATGAAAAAGCCTTGGATTTAAAAAAAAAAAAAAACTAGTGAGTGAATGTATATTTAGATGTTTTGTGATGAAATCAAAAGTTTAGGTTATGACTATTGTTTTTAAAATTTCAGGGTTGTCTGGGATAGGTGCACATGCCTGTAATCCCAGCCATTCAAGAGGCTTAAGCAGGAGGATCACAAGTTTGAGGCAAGATGCAGCCTGTGCAATTTAGCAGGACCCTGACTCAAAATAAAAAGTAAAATTGGACTGAGGGGGTAGTTCAGTGGCAGAATGCTTGCAAAAGCACATGTGAGGCCCTGGGTTCAACCTCCTAGTACCACAAAAATAAATAAAATAAAATAAATAAATAAGTAAAATAAAATTTCAATTCCAGTCTTTAAATACCTTGTAAGACAAATTGCTCAATTCCCATTCCTAATAGCTTTGGATAAAAGGACTTAAGAAAACATACATCGCTCTCAACTTCTGTTCTCCTGTTTCCATATTCTAGCACAGGTATCCTCTGGATGAGGATCATTGTGTGTATGGAACTGTCCCCACATAGCCATATGGGAAAAAACAGTTGAGGATTATTGGTTTTTTCAGGTTTGAGATGCAAATGTTTCTACTTGGATTATTTAACTTTCTTTGCATCCTGATGTAAATGATTTTCAGAGTTCTTTTGTTTGTATTTTTCTGATGCCTGAATTAGGGATGAAAGCAACTTAAAAAACCTAACTTGTTGATTTGATTTCTATTAGATTGTTGCTGTTGTTGTTAGGTGCCATTGAGTAGGGTCCCACTCATAGCGACTCTATGTACAGCAAATGAAACATTACCTGACTGTGCCTATACCTGACACTATTGTCAGTGCTTCTCTGCTATTCGTAAGGTTTTTCAATGGCTTATTTTTTGTGTGTGTGTAGGGGGAGGAATGGGCTGCCATGTCCTTCTCCTAAACCTACAGCACCCGGTATTCCCAGACAGTTTCTCATCCAAGTACTACCCAGGCCTGACCCTGCTTTGCTTCTGAGATCTGACTGGATCAGATACCACAGTGGTACAGCTGCAGACCGTCTTAGATTAGTTCAGAATAAAGGGAAATATGATTCTGGATGAAAGATAATCTCATTTTGGAAAGGCAATGTTAGTGTTCTTTTAAATTCTTTGAGATTTTCTGTACTCATTCTGTCTAGCAAGGGGAAACTATCTTAATATTGGTAGATGAAGACTGGGACCACCTTCTTAGCTATATTAGCCTTCCTGGGTTTTTGGATTCATTCAGGTATCTTGATTATTTGGCCAAACTGGTATATTCGAGCTATCTACCATGGTTAGACTTCCATCATTTAATTTGTAATCTTAACCTTGAGAAAATTAAGTGTCCAAAAAGCAAATAGGAAGTTATTTTTTCTATTCCAAAATAAAGAGATTGGAAGGAGAAAACTTAACAAACAGGAAGTGGAAATGTGTAATTTCTCCATTTCTCAAACTACAACTGGAGTAATTTTCAGATTTTTTTTTGTCTTTGAATGTCCTTCTGAAATATTATTGCTATCCTGCACATTAGTTTTGCCACTGAACTCATTGTGCACACCGCAGTGATTTCCAAATTGAAATTGTGCAATTCCACATATTTTTCCTGTGATTAGATTTCAGTGGGTCAATGTTTATCTTCACAGCAACTGTGAGTGGGTTGATTAAATATTATTCTTGACCCAACACCTTAAGCTTCTATTTGATGGATCAGGACTCAGACATAAAATAGTAAATAACAATGATCTCAAGGCCATGTCTTCTGAGTGTTGGTTTTACCCTCTTCTTACCACAGCGGAGATACCAGCTTCGGCTGCAGAACAGTGCTGTCAGACAGAACATTCTGTGATGATGGGAAATACTCTTATATTGTGTTGTCCAATATGATTAGCACATTGCATCCTTGAAATGTGTGGCTGGTGTAGCTGCAGAACTGAAATTTTAATTTAGTTTACTTTTAACTATTTTACATTTAAATAGTCACATGGGGCTAGTGGCTACCACATTGTACAGCACAACTTTTGCTGTTAGGTGCCGTCGAGATAGCCACCCGCATAGGGAGTATAGTTTAGTATTTATAATCTGAAATCTCTCTCTCTCTGCAACCCCCACCCCCTTTTAGAAAAACTTTTTAGACAGGGTCTTAGTATGTAGCCCAAGTTGGTCTTGAACTCTCTGCAGCTGGTTTTGAACTCACAATCCTATGTCTCTGCCTCCTGAGTGCTGAGATTACAGGCATGTGCCACCATACCTGTCCATAAAAACTCTTTTGTTGCTGGGCGTGGTGGCGCACGCCTGTAATCCCAGCGGCTCGGGAGGCGGAGGCGGGAGGATTGCAAGTTCGGAGGCGGGAGGATTGCAAGTTCGAGACCAGAGGTAATCTGCGTAATTTAGCGAGACCCTGTCTCAAAAAGTAAAAAAGAAAAATGGGCTGAGGTGCAGCTCAGTGGTCCAGCACTTGCAGAGCATGCAGGCTCGAGGCCCTGGGTTCAACCCCAGTACTGCAAAACCAAACATATAGAAGAGGAAAGAGAGTGGTATGATGAACGCTTTTATCCTAGGTCAATTATCAGTTCATGGCCAATCTTACATCACCTATTTCCCATGTCTCTAATCTCCTCTTTTCCCTCCTTCTCAAATTATTTTGGAGTGGCTGGTCGCGGTGGCGCACGCGGCTTGGGAGGCGGAGACAGGAGGATGGCAAGTTCGAGACCAGAGGCAGTCTGCATAATTTAGCGAGACCCTGTCTCAAAAACTAAAAAAAAAAAAAAAGGGGGGTTGGGGGTGCATCTCAGTGGCCCAGCACTTGCTGAGCATGCAAGCACGAGACCCTGGGTTCAACCCACAGTACCGCAAAAAAAAAAAAAAAATTATTTTGGAGTAAATCCCAGGGACCATCTGATCTGTTTTTAAGAGCCACACTGGTGACCTGAAAGAAAAAGGAGAATGAATGGCACTGGGGAGAAGTACTCAGAGATATTCAGATGTAATTTGTGATTAAAAACAAACAAACAAAAAACACATAAAGTATCTTCATGGTAAAAGTTAGGATTTGACTAAGGATAGTTAATGCATATATAAACATGATAGTCTACATACTTTAACTGTTTCATCACCATCTTCCTCCTCCTCCTCAAACACCAAGTTTGAACTTAGAATAGTTACTGTGCCAGGCCTCTCTTACCTGTGCTTATATTGAACTTTGGGCTTATGCATAATTTACAGCACTTAAACATTACTCATATGCAATATTTATTGTTGAGCTTTATTGAATGCCAGGAATGCTGTAGAATCATGGAGACTTTAAAAGGTAGAAAAAAAGCTGAGAATCATTTTTATCCCATTCTCCTCAAGAAACTTAGCTCCAGTGAGAAGCAGGTTAATTTGAGCTCACATCAAGTGGTCCTGTAGTTTCTGACATACCACATTTGCTAAACCAACTGATTTGCTGGGTTAAAACAAGCCGTGCTAAGTCACTCCTACCTAGGTTTTAAACAGGTGTATTCTTATAACTCCTTGAGAGCCAAGATGTTTTGCATAAGTCTCCTTGCAGAATTATAAATATTCTTGTTGGGGAGAAATGTTTTTGTCCTGATAGTATAATGGAGTTATTTATGAAATTGTGTCTGTGGGGCTGAGAATTTATGCCTATTACTGGTAGTGGTTATTATAGGAAATGCCTGTTTGTTTTCTGTTTGTGAAAGAAACCTTTGTGGCAAGAATATTTTAGTCATGTGGACACCTTGAAGGAAATAATGCTTGCATCAATGATATTTAATACTTAACTGATGATATGCCTTAACCAGAACATAACCAGTGACATGGGGGCACTAAGACCTGGATCCTCTTTAAGGATATATATGTATTTTTGTTGTTGTTGCAAGTAGTTCTGTGTTTTAGTGTAGACCTTTCTTAAAATATTTTGTCTGTTTTGGCTTCAAAGTATATATTTATTAACATTTTATAAACAATAAAACTCTTACATTACAATTTATTAAATTGGCAGTAATTTGAAAAAATTGTTGGCACTTAAAATGAAAGTCACTTCTTTATTTTTAACTGAATGAAAAGGATACAGGTCTTAGTGACCCAGTATCACTAGTTATGTTCCGGTTAGGGCACATCACCAGTTAAGTGTTAAAAATGCATTTCTCTTTACAGGATAAAGAATTGTAGTTGTGCGTTTGTTGTTGAATTTAGGAGCTAATAACAATTTTCCTCTTTACAATAGAGTGCAGAATTTGTATATTCTAAAATTGGAGGCCTATATTTAGGATCTCAGAATTCAAGGGGAATTAATTTGTGATGGTTAGAGGATCTTGTATCATCAGAAATTCTCCCAGGACTTGGCTAAGCTGTCTTATTGATGGAAAAAGATAATATGCTTTAGTTTCATTGTTAGATGCTGTTGAGTCCGACTCATAGTGACCCTAAGTAGAACAGAACAAAACACCACCTGATGCTGTGCCACGCACACGATCATTTTACATTTGAGCCCACTATGTTTTTTCTCATTTTGAGTCATGCCACATCAGCAAAAAGAGGTCCCAGGGGCTTAACCCTATTCCCATCATTAAGGTTGACTCTATTTTGAGGAGGCAACTCTTCCCCAGTCATTGTTTCATTGCCTTCCAGCCTAGGGGGCTCATTGAGTGCAGTGTATTTGACAGTGCTTCTCTACTGTTCATGCCTGGAGCTGTAGCCCTGTGGCATCCGATCCCGTCAGATCTCGGAAGCTAAGCAGGGTCGGGCCTGGTTAGTACCTGGATGGGAGACCGCCTGGGAACACCAGAAGCTGTAGGCTTGGGAGAAGGACCTGGCAACCCCCTCCCAAAAAATTAATCTGCCATTGAAAACTCTGTGAACAGCAGAGAAGCACTGACAATAGTGTTTCCCCTGTTGTACAGAGGGTCGCTATGAGTCGGATACCAACTCGATGGCACCTAACAACAACATCTCTACTGTTCATAGGATTTTCAATGGCTTTATTAAAAGGGCTGTGTTGAGATTTTCAGCATATTCTAGACTGGTGCAAGCCTTCAGATATGACAGGATACTGTTTCTTTTTACGTGGTCACATCTCTAGCGGGGACAACCCTTTGGGTTGTGAACAATGTTTCTGGGAGGTAGGGAAGAGCCATGTCTAATCTCATCTATGTTATAGTTAGTCCAATGTTTTTTTATTCCATGGTTAGTAGAGATAGTGAATAGTTGAATAGCACCCTTTGTTAGTCAGCTTTATGTTGTTGTTGTTAGGTGCCATCAAGTTGGTGTCTAACTCATAGCAACCCTATGTATAACAGATGAAACACTGTTGTCAGTGCTTCTGCTATTCATAGGGTTTTCAGTGGTAGATTGATTTTTGGGAGTGGGTTGCCGGCTCCGTCTCCCAAGCCTACAGCACCCGGTGTTCCTAGGCAGTCTCCCATCCAATACTAACCAGGCCTGACTCTGCTTAGCTTCTGAGATCTGACGGGATCAGAGGCCACAGTGGTACAGCTGCAGACCAGCTTTATGTTATTGTAACAGGTAATCAATTTACAAAGAAAAAAACTTATTTTGGCTCACAGTTTTGGAGGTTCCAGTTCATGATCGGTTAGCCTCTTTGATTTTACACATGTGGTAAGGCTTACATCATGGTGCAGAGCACAGAGGGGAGCAAAGCTGCTCATCTCTTTGCCAGGATGCAAAAGAGAGGAAGAGAAAGGGGCTCAGGTCCCACTGTTCCCTTTAGAAGCGTGCCCACAATGATATAAGACCTCTCCACCTCCTAAAATTTCCACCACCTCCCAATAGTGCCACTCTGGGGACTAAGCCTTGAACACATAGACCTTTAAGATTCAAAGTATAGCCACCTTGGTGTCACATGCATAATCCTAGCACTCAGGAGGCTGAGGCAGGAAGAACCTCATGAGTTCAAGGCCAGCTTGGGCTGTATAGTGAGTATGTCTCAAAAATCTAAAAAACAAACAAACAAATAAGCAAAAAGTTAAAAAAATCAAACCACAGTATGACATATATTTTAGTGCTAGTACATTAATCGAGATCTGTGCTATTTTTAAAAATAATACTCCCATGAAATGCATCGTCTTATCTCCACTTGAGGAGAGATATTTGAGTTCATGGTAAGGCTAAGAACTACATTTAGGAAAATGGCTCATCAAATCAGTCATGTTGTCCTTTTCATGAAGGGTAGAGTTAAGAAACTATTAAAGCTTTTTTTTTTTAAATGGCCATGACCTGATTAGGCAAATAAAGCAACTATTTTCAGCAAAGAGGGCACAAAATTAGTATGGGTAACAGGATTTTTTTTTTTTTTTAATGTATTAAGTATATGGATTTTGAAGTGCTTTTATAATAGGCCACATTTAAATCTGGCAATAACAAATTTTGAAAAAGAAAATAATATAATTTAGATCTCAATGCTTAAACTTTATTATAAGTCACAAAATGCTTAACTTGATATTGGCATAATGTTAATGAGAAATAGATATTTAGCTATGCATTTTCTTTAAAATAGTTAATGGGTAATGGTTTAGCATGTGGTTTTAATAGGCCTATTTGGTTCTGAATTAAATTACTGATGACATGTAAGATATTAAAAGAATCAAATATACAACCTATCTTTGACCACAAAGGGCTTCATTATGTATGGCTGATTTATTTGAAGAAGAACAGGTACCAGGAAGGACCACTGTCAGATTCTTTGATTAAACTGTTGTAGCTGCACAACTAAACATCACTTCAGCTAGACAAGTGAGGGCTATTGGTGCCATTTTCCTTTTTCCTTTCTTTCTTTCTTTCTTTCTTTCTTTTCTTTCTTTCTTTTTTTTTTTTTTTTGTGGTGCTGGGGTCTGAACCTAGGGCCTTGTACATACTACTGAGCTGTACCTCAACCCCCTTTTTAAATTTTTTATCTTGAGACAGGATCTTGCTAAGTTACACGGGCTGCCTCTGGCCTTGAACTTGCAATCTTCTTGCCTCTGCCTTCTGAGTCCCTGGTACTACAGGTGTGTGCCACCACGCCCAGCCTTGGTACCATGGTTTTTAATTTTTCAAGAGAAGATGGACATTTAGAATTTGAAGTGAAATTTCCCCATCTGAAAATTTGGGCAGCATTAAATGAAATATTTGAAAAATATTGTGTGGGTTACATAAACATGTTTGTGAACTAAGTCTGCCGATTTGTAGTCTGATTTCCTTTGGAAAAAAATTGTGTATTTTTCTTGTATTTTAATGAAAACACTCATTTAAAATTTTTTTGGTATGCCTTCTAGAATCCTTTAAAATTTGAGTAATTAAAGCTTTCTTTTTTTTCCTAGTGAAAAATGTGCTTATTTTCAAAATAAAAGTGAAGCAAGCGCTTGAACTCTAATTTGAAAGTGCTCACACAGATCATTTGAGGGCAATGTCAAAACCTTTAAATTTTTTCCCTAATAGAATCTGTCCAAGCAAGTTTGGGGCCTAGGAAATCAAATTGGGAGACATAGACCCTATGCTGGGGTATAGTTGAGTAGGGTCCACAGCTGAGAGGTGAGAGAGGTGTCATAGGTAAGCAGGTGTACTTCTGCAAAATCCTGTGCTATATATAGTGAAGGGACTGGACTTTTTAGTTTTTGGTTGGGATCCAATGGGAGTATTTTAATGACTGTTCCTACAGGCTGTAAATTATTTATGAACTTGGCAGCATGATGATATAAAATGCAAATGGATATAGGTAGAATAAAATGTTACTCAATTCCAATACATTGTTAGTGTTAGAGCCTGGAGGGACTTTAGAGGTCACCCAATCCAGGACCTTCCTTTAAGATGAAGAAACGGAGGCCTGGGAGTTAAGCTGTGGCTTCAGTTTCTCAGAAACCTTTCCCTGTCCAGCAGGAACTCAGCACTCTCCCTTTTCCTTGCTGCTGCTTCCTGCCTATAGAAAAATGCATCTCCCAGGAATATTGTTGACAAGTGCAGTTTTGGGAAAAGCAAAAAGTTAAATGTTTGTTGTTGTTGTTGTTGTTGTTGTTAGGTGCTGTCTAGTTGAGTCCGACTCATAGCGACCATCATAGGGTTTTCAACGGCCTACTGTTTCTGGATTTTCTTGGGAGTAGGTTGCCACGTCCTTTGTTTAGTAAGTGGAATATTTAGAAAACCTCTTCCTAGGAAGTTGATTTGGCCTATCATTCTAATTTGTATTGATACACTCTCCTTTTTTGTTTTTATATAGGTTTTGAAGCTTTTTTTCCCCCAAGCCTCCTCTTTCATATTTCTTTTTTTTTTTATTAGAAATTTTTAATGTACATCATAATGTGATTCATTTTGACATGCTTTTCGTTGTGACAATTTTCATATATGCAATTTGATAAGCATTATTCATATAGGTTACCCCTTACCCTCCTCTATGTTTCCCCCCTCCCCCCTTCCTATCTAAGTTTCTCTATGACACAATACCAAACCAAACCAAAACAAAAACCCCACACAAAACAAAAAACAAACAAGAAACCAGTGAGGTATCAATAGTTAAAATATGGGGCAATAGTTGGGTGTGATGGCACACACCTCTAATCCTGTAATCCCAGCGCGTGAGAGGCTCAGGCAGGAGAATCGCAAGTTCAAGGGTAGCCTGGGCTGCATAGTGAGACCCTGTACTTAAAAAGAAAAGGGGGGAAAAATGGCAAAATTTCCCCTAATTCTGCATAATTTCCTAGTAGTGTGGTTAAACCACATGAAATAGTTTCTATTTAGCCACTTCTCAATGACAAAACTGGTAGTTTCATATAATTCATATAATTATTGCTCACCTGTGTGAGCAAGTGGGTAATAAGGAGTATTGAGGTTAAAAATATCCTTGGTATTTTGCTTGGTCATGAACCTCTCGGCCCTTCTCAATTTGTCCTGCTCAAACACTGTTAAACACTGGAGCATTTTTACTGGGAAACATGGCGTTGAGAGTTAAAGGTCCCTGGTACACATGGGCATCACATGTGATGTTTGGCTTGAAGCACCTCCCTTCCACTGAAGAAAAGGCTCTTCAGCTAAAGTCAGATACTGCATTTGTTTCTATTTTTCAGGACAACAGAAGCGAGTGGGAAAGAGAAGTGCTTCTCATACTTGGTCTTAGTCAAGAGCCCAATAGTTTGATAGGCGGTTATACTTATATCTAGGACCTGAGATTCATGAAAACACTGTCTTGTTATTGTAATTGTATCCACCTCATTCTGATTGTGGGGAGGGGTGGATGGGCCCACAGAAAGCAATAGCATAAACTTTTGACCTTTTCTTTTGCTGGTTTTCTAAATTGAATCCATTGACTATTCACTCTGTCAAAACAATTTTTGTAAAGGAAGTGCCATTATAGTGTTTTGGAGGTTCCAGAAATAAGTATATAAGATATTTGAGTGCTTCACTTCAAAAGTTATGGAAGAATTTGAGATGTTGTGACCTCTGAATCATATTTCAGGCCCCTGACCAAATAAAATAAAATTTTGACTTTAGGCATCAAGGGAATTAATAAATGTATGCGTGCTCATTTTCTGAAGAAATTAGAAAAGAGAACTCAATCCCAAATCCAATCAATAGGAGTAAGCCAAATTCTATCAACTTCATGGTTCGTAAAGATCAGAGTGTACCACAGCTGAATAAACGCAACTAAAGAGCCACCACAAACCAACTTGGAAATGGGGTTTTGCTCTACTACTTTAAACCATGGGCAAGTTAGAAGTGTAATTCTAACATTTCCATGTATTAGTTAAAAGTTTAAATGTTTTACTCTAATTCTTAAAAAAAAATTTCATAATACTTTTATACAAACTGTAGAACTAAAGTGCCTTGTTGGTTAATAGATTTCCAAAGGTCAAAGGTTGTTGAAGAAGCTGAATTTATTTCTCCCCCCTTACTTTATTTCTGTCCTACCATACTCTGTTCCTTTCAGGATACGTAAAAGCTCAGTTGCTAGGCTGACATGTGTGCTGTTCTGTGACTTGATGCCTTCCTTTTCATAATCCCCATAGGCTCCTTGCAGCCTGTGTGTGTTCCCTTCTCTCACACCTTTCTGACTTTGTATATTACTAAATGCTTTGCTCCTGGACTCTTCCCACCCTCTCTACCTACTCATCTTTTAAGATTCTATGCTTCTTAGCTTCCCCCTTACCAGGGCAGAGTTAGAAGGACTAGCTTTCTAAATTCCTATTTATCTTGTTGTTCTTGTTAGGTGCTGTCAAGTCATGTCCAACTCATAGCGATCCTTGTAGGGTTTTCAATGGCTGATTGTTTTGGGATTTCCTCTCAAGTGGATTGCCATGTCCTTCTCCCATTTTTGCGGGGCTGGGAATTGAACCCAGGACCTCAGAGACTGCAGAGCAGCACTCTACCAACTTAGCTAAATCCCAGCCCCCCACTTAGGCTCCCGAAATAAGCCAACATCTCTCATTCCACTATAATAGTATTCCAGCCTTATTATTTTTGTATTTTAAATACTGCATAAAGTGGGTAGCACAAAGGAGTTATTCAGTAAGTGTTTCAGAAGTAACTGCAGTTACAGGCTCAGGTCTCTTCCTGTGTAAAGGAATTTAGTTAGGAAGAATTACTATGGCATGACTTCCTTGAAGATTACAGAACAAAGAATTTTACAATCTGCTAAATTTTCATCAGGAATTCTCAGTTATCAGTATTTATTTAGTGATTGAGCATCTGACAGCAGGGTTTTTTGGAGGGCTAAGAAATGAACACATGCAGTTTGCTTAAGATTTTTTTTTTTCATTTCACCTGTCTCTAGTTTCAGCCTAATTTTTTTGTCATCTCTGGGTTACTCAGACTATAGCAAACTGACATTGACAGAGTAATATAATTAACTCCTGTTAATCAGAAAATACTGCAGCGACTGGATAAAAGACAACCTTGGCGAATGGTATAGGTATTTCTCTTGGATGCCATAATCAGGGCATTCCTCTGGGCTTATTTTTCCTAATAATTGAAATTATATGTATAGTAATGAACTCTGAAGCTGTTTTTTATGGAAATTAATGGGTTGCTTTCAGTATTTTTATTTTCATTACTTAATTACCCTCCAAAGAACTGCCAACATGTTTGCAAAAGTTCTAGAAATAATAGTGTGAGAGGTGGCTATTCATAGATGTTCCTGTCCTCTGGAACTGGGCATAACAAGATTCATAGTTTTTAAAGTTTATGTATGATATCTACATGAATATCTTATATAAAAATACTTAAGTGTCCGAATTAGCACTGAATTGATAACAAAGAATAATTTAAATATTCTTTACTGTAGAATTGCTTAATATGGGTACGATTACTAGGTGCACCATATTATGTCAGCTGAACTGTAACAAATCCATAATAGGTAGATAGAATTCCCATTTTACCATTAAAAATAAAGAAGTGTATAAGCAGGACTTCAGACTTCAAAATATTGGGTTAGATTCGGGTGTAGGTTCAATATATTAAAAGTTAGAGGGCTTGGGTTCAGATTTAAACTTTATGTGTAGATAGCAAGGCTTCAAATTGAACCTGAACCAGAATCCTGAACCCATTACAGTTCAAGCATTTTTAAAACTTTTCCTGAACTGGAACCCAAATGCAGTGAAAATTAGGTTTTTAGTTCAGCTTTTAATGTGTGTATGTGTGTGTATATTTTATTTGTTTGTTGGTTGGTTGGTATTATTAGCTATTTAAAAATTGAAAAAAAATTTATCCATCTATCTACAGATAGGATCAAAATTTTAACACACAGAATCTGTGGCTGAGCCCAGCTTTTCATGGATTTGAAGCCCTGCTTAAAAGTAACTACCCCAAAGTGATTCAGTTAAAAATTTGCAGAGGTGGAGTTTTTATATCTGATGAGTGCCCAGCCAATTCTATAACACTATTCCATGCTGCTGTTTTTTATATTTATTTGGAGTTTTTTTTCTCAAGCCTTTCTATCATTTAATATATTAAGGTTAGATACTAAATTGAAGAGCACATGTGTTTCATGCATACCTACCTGGATGTATATTACCGAAAGGAAACACTGATTATTTTTAAAATTTAAATCATTTTACACATTGATCTGAAACAATGTTGAGATGGTTGTTTTAGCTAAGTACTCATTAATTGTGATCTTTGAATCTTGTCTGGGTGTAGCATAATAATTAGGAATATGCCAGGACTCTTAGGAGCTTCTTAGAAGTGTAGTTTTCACTTGGGAAAGTGGGCAAAAGAAAACCAGTTGAAAACAAACACAGCTTCGGGGCTGTTCAGTGCTGCACTGTTTTATCTTGAAATAAGACCAGAAAGAGCCAATGAAGGTCCAGGTGAGAGAGGCCAGGTTTAGCTGCTCCTCACCTATGATGAGATAGCATCTTGAAAACCCCATTGTTAAAGCTGGAAATATCCCGAGTAGAAAATGCATTTAATACATGTCATCTACTGAAAATCATAGCTTAGCAGCGCAGTAAGCTGTAGAGGGTCAGTTGTTCCCCTTCATGATTGCTGGCTGATTCGGAGCTGTGGCTTGTTGCCACTGCCCATTGTCCCAAGAGAGTATTTTCTACTTGCATCACTAGCCTGGGAAAAGAAAAAAAATGCAACAATTTGAGCACAGTCTCTGCTGAATGCATATCACCATCACACTATTATAAGGTTGAAAAATCCTAAGTCTGGGACTTATCACCATAAGTCTGGGACTGTGTGTAGTTGTCATAGTGGCTCTTCCTCATCCGCTCTGTGTGGTCTTTTAAAAAATAAGCCTTTTAAAATATGGAGATGTAAATTACTTTTCTAAATTGTGAAATAAAGGTGGCCAGTGGTCCCATATGCTACAGCAAGCTCTAGGTGGTTATGATGCTCAACTACCATGATTTAGTGAGGTTGGACATCTGTCCATGTGGTTATTGGCCATTTGTATTTATTTCTGTGTGAATAATTTATTCACTTTCTTACCATTTTTTCCTATTGGGCTATTTCTCTTTATCTTGTTGACATCCATCTTTCATTAAATGTGCAAGTACCTTCTCCCAGTTAGCCATGTATCTTTAGTTTTGTTTTTGATGTCTTACTCTACAGAAGACTTAAGTGTGCCATCTTTTCTCTTGGTTGGTACTTTGGTTTTGTCTTTTAGAAATCTAGTTCACTTTTCACCAAAGTTCATTTAATTTATTTAACTATTTTGTCTTTTGCTCAGAGGTTTAAAGGGGACAAGAATGTAGCAACTGTTAAGAAAGAGGAGTTCATTTATCTGAGGGGTGTCCTGAACTAATAAATTAGAAACAGCTCAAAGAGGTGACAGAAAGGGAAGAGCTTGGAACCCAGGATGTGAAAAGGAAGAGGCTAAAGAATCCAGGCTTTTTAGAGGAGGCAGGCATTTAATGCCTTGTGCTTTGAAGAGACTTCTGTGAGATAATTAACACCTCACTTATAATTAGCAGTTGAGTACAAACTGAGCTAAACAGAAGACAAATAAGGGAGTCCTTAAATTAGCAATAGGGACTTTAAGATTATTAAAAATTTGCTGTTTTGGGGTAGAAATCCCATTTTAACACTTCTTTAAATTGGTTTATTTCCTGGATTATTGATCAAAGGAAAGTTTTCTTATCGATAACAATAAAAAATAATAATCTTGAGCACTCTGTGGCAGATACCATGTCTAAGCACCTCATGCACACGATCTCATTTAGTCAACAGTCTTATGGGCAGGTGCCATCATTATGGTATTTTACAGATGACAAAGGATCAAAAAGGCTGAATAACTTGTCCTAAGTTCACAGTTGCCAAGTAGATGGTGCCAAGATTTGAATTCATTTTTTTTTCTTATCTCTCAGCTGCTAAATTTGATTGTTATTCTTTTTGTTTTTTTAGTACTTGGGGGTTGAACCCAGCAGCTTGCACATACGATTCTCCTGCTTCTGCCTCCCCAGTTGCTGGGATTACAGCCTTGTGCCACTGTGTCAAGCATGTTACATGTTTTTAAAGATTTAAAAAAATACAGTTATCCCTTGGTATCTGTGAGGGAGATATCAAAGTCTGCAGATGCTCAAGGTACTTATAAAATAGTTCAATATTTGCATATAATTTATGTACATCTTCATATACCTTAATGTAAATGCTACAGTTATTACATTATATGGTTTAGAGAATGACAAGAGAAAAAAATCTATACATATTCAGTACGGACATATCTTTCCTTCCAAGTAATATTGATCCACAGTTGGTTGATTCTGAGGATGCAGAATTTGCAGATATTGAGGGCCACTGTTGTGTGAAGATACTAAGTTATGAGTCCTTGAGGTCAATGGTCATGCCTGTTCTGCTTTAAATTAGGATTGATCTCCTGGCATGCCCTGTGAGTTAGTTGTTATTAGTGGAAGTGAGAAGTTCTTGTTGGGCTTTACCACTTGAACATTAAAACAAAAACAAAAACAAAAAAACCCAAGGCCCCATACCTCCTGGCGCCCCTGCTTTCCTACCCTGGCTTTGCTCCCTCCTGCCAGAGTGGCAAAGGAACCAATCTTTCTTTCTGAGCTCCAGCCTTGCTCTCCAGCATTTGTCACTCAATCAGGTCCAAAGTAGACCCACCTATCACTGTGGTACAAGGGATGTAGTTTGTTAGTTTATATGTATAAGACTCACAAAGAACAAGCAGGAGGAAGCAACTAAGTGCTGAGGCTCGGGATAGTCATCTCCCCAGTCGTTCTTCATAAACAGTTCAGTTCTTCAAACAGCTCAGCACCACCACAAATACAACCTTCCACTTTGGTGAAATTTGCCTGCTGCTTGCTTTGTGATACAATCAAGCAAAGAGGACAAAACTAGAATGTGTTTATATGGAAAAATTTTGGGATGAATTGCTGGAACAACTTCATTGTGTTGATGTGGGTGAAGATCCAGGTTTGTAACTTACTTGTTCTGAGATCTTAGGCAAGTTTCTTTATATTTTTTTAACTTGGTTTCCATATCTATGAAGGTAATAATGTTCATCTGACAGCCTTGTGAGGAGGCCAGTGCCTGACATGTAAGTAGCACCTTATTTATAAATGTTAGCTTGTTTCATAGATTCAAAGCAATTAGCCATAGTCCCCAGAGTGGTGGTCCAGTACTATTCTAACACACTTCATGGGCTTCTTTATAGTCTTATCTCTAATACTTTTGGTGAGTTGTATCACTTTTACTTCCCCTTGTAGATCAAAACATCTTTGTGGTCTCTGAAGAAATGGAGTTCATTTGAGCCCCAGAATACTACTTCTGGCTTTCTATCCTTTTTTGATAATCTTTTGATCACTCAAATGTCACCTTAATTAAACATAATTGGGATCTCTCCTCTCTGGTATTGATTGTTCATAAATTCTACCCCTGGTAACTGAAATCTGGATTAAAACATCCTGGATGTCCTGTGTTGACTCTCCCTACTTCCTCTTCCTGTTGTCTTCTTCCTTCTTAAAATTATTCTGAAGCTATTGTACTTGTTCACTGTTTAAAAGTCTGTAACTTGTGTTGAGCATTGACACTACCGAACCCTGTACAGATGCTATGAAGGCAAAATGAGTGCTTCCACAGGTTTTTGTCGCTTGGAGTTTCATAGAGTATTAGTTCAGGAAGGGCTATTATAGAAATCATCTCATCTAGTTCTTTTATTTTGCAGAGAAGGAAGCCAAGACCCAGGAGAGTAAGTGACCTGTTTAAGACCCATAGACTCAGAATTAGAGCCAAATCCCCTGACTTTTGCTTCTACTGCAATTCCAAGGACAGTAGAGCTAAGGTGTTCTAGATAGGTAGTTTGGAGGCAAATTCTTCAGTGGTTTCCCAGTGCCCAGTGGGGAAAACCAACTGTCACTGATCCTGTGTTTAGGACCCTGGTTAATGTCTAATTTATGGTGAAAATAATCTCACAGTTTTGGAGCTGACTACAGATGGAATCAATCAAGTTTAACTTAGATCTTCAATACAGCTGAATATTTATGGTGAGCCACCCTTTTAAAAATGTGAACCCTTGTAAAAGGCTTATGTAACAGAGCTCAGGTTACTGTTGGTGCTGTTTTTCTGTGCTTCTCCAGCCTGGGGACTGAAGAGTAACAAATGCCTTCCAGACAACCCAGAACACTGTTTGAGAAGTCTCTCTAGCAGCCAAGGTGTTTACCATGATAGTATCAGTTTGGGATATTTTTGGTTAATTGGTATATTTATCCTAAAACAAAGTATTTCCCCTAACCAGTCCCCTGAGTTTTTGTTGCAACTTCAATCCACTTGTATTATTAAGTTTCAAAATATTTGCTGGTTAACTCTTTTAAAAAGTAACAATAATAAACTTAATAGTCAACATACATAACGTCATTTTACCAAAAAAGTAATTTTTCAAAGCAAAAACATAGTGAGATGCATCATGTTAATTTCTGTAAATCTCTTCACTGTCTGACTTAAAGGAAAACAGCTGAGTCTTCACATCTGCTTTCCATTTTCTCTGATACAATATATTGTTTTGGCTGAAGGACATGAAGACGATGCAATTTACATGGACATGCAGTTGGAAAAGAAGGAACTTGTATACCCCTGAAAGCTTCCCCAGGAATCTTCTGACCACATTTTGTAAACCACTCCTATAAAGTAACTCTCCTAGCTTCCGTATTCCCTTTTAGTCCTGGGAAAGACATGGACTGTTCTGTTATTTTGAAGTTAGGACTTCTAGTGAGTGTGTGCTGATGGTGGTGTGGAAAGTGACACTATAAAGAAAAACAAAAACATGATTTGACGTAAATTCAGCATACTCTTTGCCTCTGCTGGGGGCCATAAATAGAGAAGGTTGCCTTTATGTAGGCTACTTTGGGGCTTCAGAGCATTTGGCGTTATTGTGTTTCTTGGACTGGGCGTTGGGTATATGGCTAGTTCTATTTTCTTTACACAGTAAAGATATGTTACAAAAGGTTATGAATGTCTATTCATATTTAAAAAGTGCTCTGGATTTTTAGTGCTTGGGGAAATAATGTGTTCTTTTCTTCATTTAGACTTTTTGACTTTACTCTGGCTTGGATCTCTTGAATCCTTCTAGACCTATTTTTTAAAAATTTTCTGTTTCTATCGAAACACATATCGGTGTATTGCTCATCACAATTATTTTTCACTTCTGGTTCTCGTGTTACCATAAGGTCTGAGGCTTCTAATTCCCTTGTTGTATGAACACAATTAGAATTGGAGGCTTTCAGTTTCAAACATGAAGCTTGAATCATGAGATCTTTCTTTATGGTGGCAATGTCAGGTGTCAATGCCTTCCCACCACGCTAAGCCGTCTGTGTCACAGTGATCCTTGCCCGTAAGGGCTGTTGGTTGTTTTTGCTTTCTGCAAGATAACAGCCAGAGTTTTTTCATCTCAAAACTATACAAATGTTGTGCTTCTTGGAAAGAGTAACTCACTATTTTCAATGGCTGCTTGTTTTGGGATTGTTTTGGGAATGGATTGCTACATCATCTCCCATTATTGGAGAGAGAATATATCAAATATCATGTGACTTTAAATTTGTTGAAGTTTTAGAATGCTTTACCATTTGTTGCGCTTGCAGAAATATTATTGCCCAAGTAGATGACTACTGAATATGATTTCCAAGGGCCTGAGCAAATTATTTATAATTACCCATAGATAGCTAGGAAGTGAACACAGTGGTCATTTTGTGTTAGTGTCATTGTGGCTGGTGGTTTGGACATTTGTTCCAAATTGCAAGCTGCAGAGAAATGCATGTAAAGAAATGTGAATGTCGTTAAAATGCCTTTAAAGATGGGAGTCTAAGGAAATATTTTATTAAGTGAAACAACATAAGTGAAATTGTACCAATACCCAGTGTAGGGTATGCTTTAGGATTATAAATGTTACTTTCCAGAGGGTAAACATATTACTAGTTTTAAAGGGTTTATTTTTTAACATAAGTTCAGAATAATGGTGTTTTACTAGTAACCCTATAGATCTGTAGCTTTTTCTTTAGTTCAATCTTAGTTCAATTTTAAAGTCTGAGCTGCTTTGTTTTTGTTTTCCCTTGGAGAAAGGATGAGGGAATGAACCTGGAGACCTCTTCTCAACCCAAAAGGTGTATTTTTTTTAGAATAATTAAGTTGACAAAATGAATCATCGCTTCTTTTCACACAATAGGTAAGGGTATAGAAACTATTTCCTGTTCTCCAGCCATTACTACCAAGAGGTTTCTTTGGCAACACAATCCAATGCGTGTTTGCGACTCAGTGGTCTATAAGAAGCTAAGGAGGAAGTGATGGGAATTTCTATGGGTTACGCATGTGGTTTTAATCAGCCAGGACTGCTAACTGCATCCTGTCTGTCTTCTGTTTTCTTTGCTTTTGTGTAAGCTGTGGTTGGTTTTTCTCTGCCATGGGTTCTTACTTCTTTGCTAGAGAAAAGAAAGGAGCTTTGATAATCTTTGCTTTTAGACGAGTGAGCGAGTAAGAGTGATTGTTATAGGCTGCTTAAACTTGATCCATAATCTTTAGGTTAGACTTTGTGCTCCTTTTGTGAGATAAGTACAAGAAATTCATACCAGCAGTTGTGGTGGGTGTCTCTTCTCAGATTCTTCCTCTTCTTCCTTCTTGCTGTTCTCCTACCCCTTAGCTTCCACTTTACTTTCCTTATAAGCTCCCACATGGTGGGAAGGCTGTGTATTGTGACAGAGTACCTTTCCTAGTCCTGATCTCAGAAGATAGTATGAGGAGCTTGGGTGGAACTGTGAGTGTCCCATGATGGCTAACACATGTCACTGTGGTTTGCAAAAGGTTGACCAGAAGTAGCTTTTCTAGGCGCCTAAGCCTTCAGTATGGGTTGCGACTAAACATGAACAAAACAAAAATCCTTACCACTGGGTCAGCACGCAACTTCCCAATAAATGGAGAAAAGATTGAGATTGTCTGTGATTTTGCTTTGCTTGGCTCTATAATCAACACCTGTGGAAGCAGAAGTCAAGAAATGAAAAGACGCATTGCTCTGGGAAAAGCTGTGACCAAAGATCTCTTTAGAGTATTGAAAAGTAAAGATGTCACATTGAAGATGAAGGTGCACCTAACTCTTGCCGTGGTATTTTCAGCCGCATCATATGGTTGTGAAAGCTGGACATTGAGCAAGGGAGACAGGAAAAGAATGGATGCTTTTGTGCTGGAGATTAATATTGAATATACCATGGACTGCCAAAAGAACCAGCAGATCTGTCCTAGAAGAAGTACAACCAGAGTGCTCCTTGGAAGCAAGGATGGCCAGAGTGCATCTTACATATTTTGGACATGTAGTCAGGAGAGATCAATCCCTGGAGAAGGACATCATGTTTGGGAGAGTGACAGGTCAGCGAAAAAAAGGAAGACCCTTCCCCAGATGCATTGACACAGTGTCTGCAACAATGGGCTTAAACATAAATAAGGTCATGTGCCTGGCACAGAATCGGGAAGTATTTCGATCTACTGTACATAGGGTCACTATGAGTCGGACTCAACTCTATGGCACCTAACAACAACAACAACAAGGGCTGCTAATACAGTGGCAAGGTCTCTGGAGGCAGCCTGTTTTTCTCTGAATCCTCACCCTACCTCTTAACGCTGTATGACAAAATGAGCTTAATCTCTTTAAACTTCTATTGCCTCAACTACAAAATGGGTATAATACTGGTACACATCTCTGGGGAGATTATGAGACATAAATGGGAGCCATGTAAAGTACCCAGAGTGGTGCTTGGGCTGTATGCATAAAAGTTTTATAAATGTTAATTTTAACTTTATCAGAACAATTATCTCCTGAGAGCAAGCACCCCTACAGTGCTTGGTCTCTTAACTGCTGTACCCCCTGTCTCCACAGCTGACTGGGACTGAGTATTGGGAAGGGTCCATGCTAAAGCATATGGTTAGTGCCTTGACCTTTCTATATTCTCCATTTTCCAAGGCTCTCTTGAATTTCACCTCTTCCACCAAATATACCTGAGGCATTTTAGCCCATAGTGAAACATACTGAATGCTTCTGTGAATTCTCTCTCCTTGTGTTTTTGCTCGATGGAGTTTGTTGTTTGTTGCAGAAAGCAAGTCATAGACTTAGTGACAACGTAGTTTCTGCATTCGTTCATCTTAAACATACAGCCCTGGCTATACAGGACATTGTAGTAAGAAAAGTTCAGAGTAAGATGAGTAAGACAGAGTGCCTATCCTCAACAAGGATTTGTTGGGAGACTTGACAGATGAAGAAACTAAGCGTACTTCTGGGTGCAAGATATGATGAATGACCCAAATGCAGTGGACATTTGCAATATAGAGAGCAATGGTGTCTAATTCACAGCGTCAGAGAAGGCTCAATGAAGAAGGTGACATTTTGCCTGCAATTTTGAGGGAAGTGTAGGATTTGACATGTGGGGCCATGCAAAGGTGAGTGTCCTTTAGAAAGATTCATTTATCTAGGTTAAGGTGTGGATGCCTGCAGCTGTCACCCTGTGGCATCCGATCCAGATCTCCTCAGATCTCCTGGCAGATCTCAGAAGCTAAGCAGGGTGGGGCCTGGTTAGTACTTGGATGGGAGACCGCCTGGGAACACCAAGTGCTGTAGGCCTGGGAGACAGACCCGGCAACCCACTCCCAAAAATCAATCTGCCATCGAAAACCCTATGAATAGCAGAGAAGCACTGACAATAGTGTTGTCGCTACGTAGGGTCGCTATGAGTTGGCTACCAACTTGACGGCACTTAACAACAACAAGGTGTGGATGGTGGTAGACTTGGAATTGGGCAAAGCTGGTTTGAATTCTGGTTCTGCCATTTTAATTGAGCTTTGGTTTCCTCATCTGTAAAATGGAGCTAGTAATATCTACTTCAGAGGCATATAATGATTAAGTGGGGAGATTTTTTTTTTTAAGAGCCAGGTATAATGCTTGGTACCAGTCAACTGTCATTATTTCCTGGGTGCCTGAGATGGTGGAAGGAGGAATGCATTGAGAAACCTGAGGTGTACACTGAGCATAGCAGACTGGGAGGATCTCATTCACTTTTGTTAAACGATACTTAGTGTTGTGTTCTTTACAGAAATGTTCAATAATTGCCTTTTGATTGATTAATTAAGGGAAATGTTAGATCCCCTCTTTTTGGTTCTCTGGTTTAAAAAGTGGTAAGATCCATTCCTTCTTTTCCCTTCTCTGAGTATTTCAACCTTAATGCAGATCTTTTACGCAACTTTGAACTGTATTTTTAAAAGATTTCCGTCTACTTTTCCACACTGATGCTAGACTATGAAGCAAAATGTGAGGTACGTTTATTAGTGCTCTACTCTCCATGGGGACTGAAGTTTCACCAGTTTCTTTGTCCCAAACACATCTGGTTTTGCGGTGATCTTCAGGTGTTCATGCGTGTGACTTGTGACTGTCACACTGTTTCCTGAGTTACTAATATCTGGCTAACAAGTGGGTTGGAAGTTGGACTAAGAAGGAATCCTAAGGGATAGCTGCCAAGCCTTATTTCCTTACATTTGTGGTTGCAGCTGCCACACTGAGCTAAACCCACTCCTGGTAATAACTAACCCAAGTGTGTACATTGGGTGCAATTGTGGCAAAAGGGGTTTAACTCTGTGTAGCCATGATTATAGTAAGATATATAGTTTGACCTTCTCTATGTAGGGAAGGATTTGAGGCTTGGATTTTTCTCAAATTCAGATGGCCAGAGTAGTTCTTGTTTTTGCCAGTGTTAATTATCACATATTCCCCCTTGCCTGGCCTTCATTTTCACTATTTGAATAATAATTATTCTAATCAACTATTCAGCTTTGGAAGAATTTAATGGCAGCTGCTTGGATCAGTGCCTAAGACTTTTGCTATTTCTGGTCTGTCTTGTCCTGTCTTTTCCTTTTTCTTTTTCTTCTTCTTTTCTTTTCATGGTGCTGGGGAATAAACCCAGAGCCTCCTGCATGATAAGCAAGTGCTCTACCACCGAACTACACACCCTCAGCTCCTAACTCTGGTCTTTCTTTCACCTTGGGTCACATTAACTTTATCAGTTCCTCCTTCCTACGGGAAGTATGAATTACAGCAAGGATCTGCTGCCAAGCTATAATCTTTCAAGTTTTGATTTCAGTTTAATGCTTCCCTGTAATCATGCTATCAGGGACTGTAAGAAACGTATTCCCATTCCCATATCCCCTAACTCTTAATCTATTAATCTAGAAAACTGAGTAGAAGGGGATACCATCTTTGTGAGAGAGTCTGCCCTGCAGACCCAACCCCTTAATGCTTTGTGGTCATGGCCTGGGTGAAAACAGTACCTCTGCTATCGCACATATTTGAGCGCCTGTTTTTGAGAGTTGATGGGATTTTTTTTTTTTGGCGGCACTGAGCTGCACCCCCAGCCCACTTTTATACTTTTTGAGACAGGGTCTTGCTAAATTAGGCAGACTGCCTCTGGTCTCGAATTTGTAATCCTCCCACCTCCCGCCTCCCGAGCTGTGGATTATGGGCGTGAGCCACCGTGCTGGCTGGAGAGTTGATGGGATTTTTATAACAGACTGTCATATGTAGAGAAGTTTTCCCAGTCTTGGGCTTGAGGCCTATTTGATTATTTAGACATATCAAGTTGATAATAATGATAATGAAAGTGCCTCTTTAAGAGACATTTTTAGCAGACAATAGAGGGAGTGGAGGGGACTGTGGGAACATTCTTGTGAGCTGCCAGCATGTGAAAAGAAGGTTTGTTTTGCATTAGCTGATCAAGACAAGAAAGCCAGCATCTAAAATCATCCATCAGTAGGACACTTTGACAGAAGAGGAAAATTGTAATGTAACCCCTGGGATCTGTTTTCCTAAGCATACCAATATGTATGAGAAAACTCCTCAGCCAATTTTCTCTTATGGCCAGATAGAAACTTCCACCATGTGCAATTACCCCCAGTAATGCAGAAAGTCATCTCTTCTGCTAATGGGGGTATTTATTTTATAGGGATTAATTGGGCCTGTGTTTTGAGAAAGAGAACAGAGTAAGGAAGAAATAAAGGCTTAGCTTGATTAGAATGACAAGAATTGTAGCCATAACTAATGGAGTTAATCTATGAGGTTCTCTGCAAGCTGTGCAATTTTTTTTTTTTAATGCTCTAAAGAAAGTTTGCATCAAATAGCTTACTATTTGGATAGTTGCCCAGCCCCGTAATCCAGGCTGAAACCTTGGCTAGAAGGCAATTCTAACCTCAAGATTGCTTGTTCTGCTGGTGAGATGGGAAGATATGTTCCTAAGTACACTGGGTGATAGGAAACAGAAAAATCTCTCCTGATGTGGCTGCTCAGTGATCGTTTCTAGATCTCTTCCACCCAGAACTTGAACACTCAGTGACAGATCCTTGGCACGTAAATGTTCATGTGTTGCTTGCATTCGTCCTCATGATGTTTTACTTAAAGAAATATTTCCAGTAAACTGAACTATGACCCAGTTTTAAAGTCTTGTGTCCTCTACTTATTATTATGAATAGACAATAGAGCAGATGGAGGGGACGTAGGAGGACTGCATCTTTCCAGTTCATTGGTTTCCATGTCTCTTGGACCTCTTTCTTTTCCTGGCATCTTCTTAGACAGAGTCAACTTCTTTCTCTCCTCTAATCTTCATTCCTTTTCTGTAACTATCCAAATGTTCATCTTCCCACAACCCAGATCAAAGTCTCCCCTCCTTTAAGGAGTCCTTATTTTTTTGCTGTGGCCCACGTAAATCTCCATCATCTAACCCCATCACCTTTGTACTGTATTTCATCATGAAACTTTTGACAGTCATCTTCTGTTTTATCTCAGTGACTTATCTTCCTAAGAATACTTAAATTCCTTAAGAATCTTTTGCATTTTCAGCTGGGCGTGGTGGTGCACGCCTGTAATCCAGACAGGAGGATCGCATGTTCGAGACCAGAGGCAGTCTGAGTAATTTAGCGAGACCCTGTCTCAAAAAGTAAAAAAATGGGCTGGGGGTGCAGCTCAGTGGTCCAGCACTTGCAGAGCATGCAGGGGCAAGGCCCTGAGTTCAACCCCCAGGACCACACACACAAAAAAAGAATCTTTTGCATTTTCTAGAATTTTTGTCACATGCTCAGCCCCTAGCTATTTACAAAGTACTTTCAATATTGGGAGACTTCCTCCAAAAGCGGAGGAACTGTAGCCAGTCTGTGGTTATCTGTCCTTATCAAATTCAGTGCAAAGAAGGAGGAAATGCCTTGGTCACCTGAGAGGTCTAGTTTACTGTGCTTTTACTGATTGCTGTCTTTTTTCCCCCTGGAACTTAGTTGGGTTCTGCTTTGAGTTGGGGAAATTCTGATATTCATTAATGTATTCTATCTTGAAGTTACACTTACTGGAGATACATGGTCTGTATGTTCCCCTAGAACTTGTGACCATCATAAGATAGCCACCCCTGCAAGCTTTTAGAAGTGGAGATTTATCTTGGGTGGACTTGATCAGGTGGGACTGGATACTTCCTGAGGAAGGAGATTCCAAATATGAGAGGGACATAGGGAAACTTTTCATTACTGTCTTTGAAAATGGTGCTAGCCACACAACTGGGAATTGTCACTGACAGTTTAGAGCCAAGCAGAGCCTCTTACAGCTAGCAAGGAAAGGAGGCTCTCGGTCCTACAGCTGCAAGGATTTAAAGCTGCCAACCTAAACAAGCTTGCATGTGGAGTTTGCCCTAGAACTTTTGGATGAGCACTCAGCCTGGCCAGCTCCTGAACTCAGCCTGGCTAGCTCCTGAGCTCAGCTTCAAGGCCTTCTGAGCAGAGAACCCAGCCACGCCAGACCCAGACTCATGACAGAGGAAACCAAGAGCTAGCAGGGAGTGTTGTTTCAAGCCCCTAAGTTTGTGATTGTTGCATAGCAATAACTTGTTGCATACCACAAGTTTATGTGAACAACTTCTGTTCTGTTCTCATAATGTTTTATACAGGGTTGAGATTAAAACACAGAGAAACTCTTAGAAAGGCTTGAGAATTTGGGCCATAATTGTTTAGTACTATTTGCAGAACAAGGTCAAATGTGAACTTGTATGTTCATTTCCTAAGCTCATATTTACTATGGCTTTGGTCATTTGGGGCACAGTCTCTTAATTTTCAGATGTCAAAAGTGTATCTCTGTGCTCAGAGAGGTTTTAGTTCAGCCTGGCTTGGGAACTGAGGGAGGTCAGCCTGGGGAGGAGAAAGTGGCCAGATTGTGAGTGAGGAGCACAGCCCTTTGATCTTGACTGGTTTAGAGTTGGCTTTGCATTGTGGTTTTCTTCTCTCTCAGATGCTACCATCTGAGAGATGATACATTACTGTAGCTGAAAATCCTCTACCTTTTCTGCAAGGGACAGAAATAAATAATATCTTTCATAAAGGAAATGGCTAATTTATATCCAGTGATAGAAGTGGTGGCACAGGGAAGGAAGTGTCCCGTTCATATTTCATTATTCGCTGATTAATGCATTCACTGAATAGAAATATATGAACTAAACCACAATATTTCTCAAACAGGAAGCTGTGAGGAATGGATGTGTGAATATTAAGAATAGGCTGGGGGCATAAAAAGGTGAGAAAAAACCCTTTCAGCTTACTCGGGCTTCTTAATTCATTTTGACCTCTTATTTGTGCCTGTTTTGGAAAAGCTTGTCAGAAAGATAAAGGCACAGCAAGAAGGACAATAAACTGTGAGAATATGGGTAGTTTTCTGCTCCACAAGAAACCTGATGTATCTTAAATGGAGTTGGGTAATTTGGGCTCCCATTAGAAAGCCGGAGGGTTTTGAAATGCATTGTGACCTCCAAGTTTTGCTCATTAGCTTTCCTAGATGGCTGTGAGCAAGGAGCTTCTTATCCTCTCCATGAGGGAGGGGCGTAGGAACAGCTGCAGCATCTGTCTCTAATCTGATGGTGGCTTTATAAGTATTTCTTGCCTATTTATCATATTGCTTCCCTCCCACCCTGCCTTCCTCCGAGCCCTGTAAAATGTGTAAGCATCCTTGGAATGCACATGTGGACCATGTCATTCCCAAACATGGGACTTTCTGCTGGTCAGCACTGTGAGATTTGTGAGGTTCTTATAGGCATTAGTCACTTGGTCTCCAGTAGAAAGACTGTGGTCTTTGGAAACTTAAGAAATGTCTTTTTGTTGTTGTTAATTCTTGGCATCCAGTTAGATTGAACCTCTTGAGTTTGGCTTTTTGAAAAACATTCTGGCTGTAAGGAAAAATATGCTTCCACTTTGTAGGATTTTTGGATTGTCACACTTGATGGTTATGTGCCCACAGGCTGTTCTATTAATGATCTTCCCTCCCTCTCCCCAAGATCCAAGGTTGTAAGTAGCAGCTGGGACTCAGTTGATTTCAGTTAACCATTTCTGGGGCCTGTTTTTCAATAGTATTTCTCTAAACTGGCATGTTAGAAATCTAATTTTTGATGGAATAAAGGTGAAACTCTACTTCCAAACCAGCCAGAACTCAGAAAATGTGGACAGTATTATTGAAGGCATTCTTTTTGCAAGGACTTGAAAAACCATAATTTGTTCCTTCACTGGAAGTCTTTTGGAGAAAGTTACTAAGAAATACTATTTGAAAAATTGGAGCAATTAGTCAGTGCCAATAAGGTGCTTTTCTGGCTATTTGGTGCTGGTTTCTAGGGTGGCTTGGAGGATTGGGCACTTAGAGCTGATCTACCTGGCTTTGTAACCTGGAATCTGTCCCCTGGACACCCCCTTTTTCCAGTCCCAGCTTCTAGCTGGTCTGCATTGAAAAGTTACTTGTTCCTCACATTAGCATCTGAGTTTTCTCACACTGTTCCCTTCTTTTCTCTGGATCTCTCTGTTCTGCTGCATGTGGGAGACAATTTCCTTGGAGGTTTTCTTGGCTTCAGCCTTGTGATTTCATGGCATCGATGACAAGCAGAGTAGCAAATCTTGTCCAAATCATCCTTAAAGAATGTGACCCTCGTTGGTAATGAGATGCTTCAGAACTTTCATATCATGAAAATTACCCTAGCAGTGTCTCGCCTTGAAAGTATCCTGATGTAGGCTTCATAGTTGTGGTTTGGGTCAATACTTTGCATTCCAGTGTTTTCCCTTTTGTATGGGAACTAAGGGCAGTTCCCATCTTCCCACTAACCTTCTGTTCCTTGAAAGAGAATATGCAACCAATTCATTACTCTCTAGATAGTAGTCAGATATGAGTATATATTTACAGATATGATCACTTAGGGTTTTTGGGTAAGACTTCTCAGACAGATTGTGGGGCCAGAATTTCTCCAAGTACCAGGAAGTCACTTGTGGTTAGTCTAGGATTTCATATAAGAACCAGTATGGTCTTCTCTTGTCTCTCTTTAGCTGGGTGATGTCTGTACTACTGAAACAGGACCTCAAAATAGATACTACATATGCTGAAGATGGGGTTAGCCCCTCTTTTCTCTACTCGGGTATCTTTATGGGGAGGGGGCAGAAGAAAGGGAGTGTCTCATGCATGTCTCTTCTTTCTGCTGCCGCATGGTTCCATCTCAGCTTCATTTAAAATTGGAATGTGTCCTCTTAGGATTAGAGTCTTAATCATGTTTACCTTCTCCCATCAGGAAGTACTGCTCAGTAAAACATGCACATCAACTGGATATAGAAGCTACCTACTAAATTAATATCCAACAATACTTAGACTAATACTTGTACATTCTATAGGCTGGTGAATTTACTTGAAGAGTGAGTAATCACATGAGTTATGAAGTTACTTTTGATAGTTTGGTATTGATACATTTGTGATTACTTGATTAATGTGGGATGCCCCACTATATGATAAGGGTCCATGAGTTAGGGATGCTTTGTTTGCTGAACATGATATCCATAGGATTTAGCACAATATATGGCACATATAGTATGCATTAGTACTCAGTAAATATATTATACATTTGTGACTATTTGACTAATATGTGCTTGCCTCACTAGACTAATGCACTCCATGAGTTAGGAATTCTTTTTCTTTTCATCAGCACATCCTTAGCATTTAGCATGGTGTCTAGCACACACTGGTACTCAGTAAATACTTGCTGAATAAATGAAAGCATGAATAAAGATTTACTTTTCTTCCGGAAGACTGATGACTGACTTATTTCTTTTTTCTTTCTTTCTTTCTTTTTTTTTTTTTTTTTGCAGTACCGGGGGTTAAACCCAGGGCCTCGTGCTTGCATGCTGTGCAAGTGCTGGGCCATTGAACTGCACCCTCAGCCCATTTTTTTACTTTTTTTGAGACAGGGTCTTGCTAAATTATGCAGACTGCCTCTGGTCTTGAACTTGCAATCCTCCTTCCTCCGCCTCCTGAGCCGCTGGGATTACAGGTGTGCGCCGCTGCGCCCAGCTATGACTGACTTATTTCTTAGGTTATTTCTTAGGTTTTGTTTCGAGGGCATAAATCCACTTTTCAAAAATCTTGTGAAAGGCTGCAGATAAAGCTGAAAGGAAAGAAATGCCTTTAAGTAGTTGTAAAGAATGGGTACATAACTTTTTTCTTCTTCATTTTCTTTTCTTGCAGTGCTGGGGATTGAACTCAGGGCCTCATGTATGCCAGGCAAGCACTCTACCACTGAGCTACATCCACAGCCTCATAACTTTCTTTAAAAAAGTAATTCATAATTATTATTGTAAAAGAAGCAGAAATGAAAAGTTCAGGTGGAAACATGGAGTTACACACACACACACACACACACACACACACACACACACACACACAGATTTCCTTTAGGTTTGGAGTATCCAGGATAACTGATAGAAGCCCTATTCATGGATCACTTAAAAGCCATCTTGATCTGGCAAGAAGAAATATCCTACAAGGAATTTTTCACCCTGTGTTGGCTTTCCTTAAACACAGATTAGGATTTATGCATCTCTCTCTGATTCCAGACTTAAGAAACCTTAGAATTGGCATTAAAACTAGAGACTGTGTTTAAGGATCATGTGGTTAAATCTTGATATTTTACAGGTGAGGAAACATAAGTCCTGGAATTAAGTATCTTATATCAATGAAATTTATTATCCATAACTGAGGCTATAAGAAAAATGTAAATTTATTAAAAACAGTAACAACAACAACAACAACACACACACACACACACACACACACACACACACACACACACACACAATCAAAAAAGCAGACTCCTTCTGTATCCCAGGCTGGCCTGGGGCTCTCTCAACACTTTTTGTGGTACAGAGGTGGGGGGTGGTGAGCCTAGGATCCAACACATGCTAGGCAAGTACGCTATCACTGAGCTTCTCGCCCATTCCCTTTATTATTTTGTATTTTGAGACGAGGTCTCACTAAGTTGCAAAGGCTGTCTCTGGCCTCAAACTTGAATTCCTTTGGCCTCAGCTGCCTTAATTGCAGGGATTACAGATGATGCCATGGCACCTGGCTGGCCTAGAACTCTCTGTGTAGACTAAACTGGCTGCAAACTTTAATCCTCCTTGCCTTAGCCTCTCAAGTGCTGGGAATACAGGAATGTACCACCATGCCTGGCACCACTTATCAACAAAATTCTCTGGCTTTCTAACTGAATGCATAAAATATATTATCTCTTAAACTTAAAAATATAAATATAAATTTTAAAAAGGTAAATCTTTCCACACTTGTATTGTTATTTGTGACTTTAAAGGTAAAAATTAACTCTTGCTTTCAAACCAAGACATAATTTTAATTTGTTTTAATTAAGCAATTAAAACATCACTTTGGTAATGGGCTCTCTTGCTTCCCCCTGCTAATAAAAGATCAGAAGCTTCTGGGTCCCTAACCACATCTAGTACTGAAGCACTTTAGTTTTAAAAGTATTGTAAGAGACTATCACTTTGAGTATGGTGAATAGAATCCATCTGGGCACATCAAGCTTGTTTAATTTCAAAAGTCAAGGCTGGATTAAAATAGAAGCAAAAGTGAGGATGGGGAATCCAGGATGGTTTCCAGCTCTGGAGGATGTTGATGCTGTTAAACCGCTGATTCTGCAAACAGGAATGTGATTGTGGTTTTTCCTCCAGCTTTGTAAATGCATTTCCTACTTGAAGGCAGATTTCCTTCATGCTAGAATCTTCATTCTCTCTCCCTTCTTTTCTTTCACTCTGTTCTTCCCTTTGTGATTTTAATTTCTTGCTTAGTCCAAGAGAGTTTTGCTGATCAGCAGCTTCTTCTGGAATGCCTAGCAGCAGTAACAGAATGCCTAATTCATTTCAGATTTTGAAATTATGGTTGTCTCTTGCTCCTACCTAATTTAAGGAAGGGAAACCTAAATTTCCTGAGGACTTATTAAATGCAACTGTGCCAAGTGCACCATTTTTACTGGAGGTAGAAAAAAGAAAAAAAAGGAACTAGAAAATGAAGTTGGGATTCAAACCCATGTCTGTCAGACTCTAATCTTTTTGCTCCCCTGCTCTGGTTAAGCAAGTCTGGGAATTGTGAAACATATTTTACAGCAGCACTCAGAATGTAGGTGTTGGCACACATACTTAAATTTTTTTATACTTGTCTCAAGCTCGGTGTAGTGGTGCAGGCCTGTTGTCCCAGCACTCAGGAGGCCGAGGCAGGAGGATTACTTGAACTCAGGAGTTCAAGGCTAGCCTGGGCAACATAATGAGGCTACGTCTTAAAGCAAAAAACAAATAATTGTCTCAATAATGAAGTCAGCCGGTATCTTTAGAAAAACTTGTTGATTATAAACTCCAGAGTGTGCATTCACAGTAAAGGGACCCTTGTGGCCTAGATAGCATTTATCTAGAAGGCTTCTGCAAGGTGTGCCCTTGCTTCAGTAGTAGATTTGGGGAACTCTGCCCTCCTAAAAGATACCCCTATATTTTTGTATTCAAAAGCTATTTCTCCTTGGCTGTCATCCTCTAGGTGTTGTTGTTGTTGTTAGGTGTTGTGTAGTCAGGTCCGACGTACAGCAACCCTATATACCACAGACAAAACACTACCCAACACTATGTCATGCCTGCCACCATTGTCAGTGCTTCTCTGGTATTCATAAGGTTTTCGATGGCTGATTGTTTTAGGAGTGAGCTGCCAGGTCCTTCTCCCAAGCCTACAGCACCCTGTATTCCCAGGCAGTCTCCCATCTGAATACTAACCAGGCCCAACCCTGCTTAGCTTCCAAGATCTGATGGGATCAAACACCACAGTGGTATGGCTGCAGGCTTTCCTATAGCTAAGATCATGGTATTTACCACTTTTATGTGTAGTAGTAATAAATTTAGTATATTCTGTCTCTACTGCTGCTTTGTAAAACTTCTTAGGGGCAGGAAAAGTGTCAGTGAATAACAAGAATAACATATTTTAACTCTCTCAGTGCTTTAGGTGTCCCCAGCCATACTGCCCTGGCATCGATCCTGTCTTATCTTGGAAGCTAAGCAGGGTTAGTTCTTGGATGGGAGTTAGTTCTGTGCCTGGTTAGTTCTTGGATGGGAGACAGCCTGGGAATACCAGGTGCTGTAGGCTTGGGAGAAGGACCTAGCAGCCCACTCCCAAAACAATCAGCCTCAAAAACCCCTATGAATAGCACAGAAGCACTGACATAGTGGTAAGCACAGCAGAGTGTCAGGTAGTGTTTTGTTCTGTTGTACATGAGGTCACTATGAGTCAAACTCAACTTGTTGGCACCTAACAACAAGTGCTTTAGGTATCATTTTTGAATGAACAAATAATTATATCTAAGAGGAGATGGTCTAAAAAGAGGAAAACAGCTATTTTATACTGAGTTTAGTTATAATCCTTTTCAAGATAGAGTGTGCTATAGAAATCAGCTAATAACAAATCTTTACCAGATAAATTAGCAAATAGAGCACTAAATCAATTAAGGTCTTACAGTAACTTACTTAGTGGCTTTGTGTTGGCACTTTTATTTCAAAGATGGTTAAAACTAAGCCTTATATTACAGGCTTCATGTGTCATAGCTGAAAAAAGTCTAAGTCAGCATTGCCAGGACCAGTGAAAATATGCTTGGAAGTGCCCTGCCAATTCTGATTCTCAGTTTCCACCCTTCATGATTCCAAAGAATTACAGTTTTAGAGAATACTTTTTCTTTTACTTTTTTGTCTGTGTGTGTTATTTGGGAGTTGAATGCAGGGCCTCACACATACTTTTGCAAGTTCTCTACCACTGGAGTGCACCCCCAGTCTGTTTTAATAGCTAAAAATATTGCAGCGGCTGAGGCTACCTGGCAACTCCTTAGCTCACCAGACAACAACAGTGACCTTTGTCACTTACGTAGAGACTCTGTCCTGGATGATGACTTCTTGCATTCAGATTTCAGCTCCCCAACTTCAGTAGCTGTGTGACCTTGAGCAAGTTATTAAGCTTCTGTGTCTCAAGTTTCTCATTTCTGAGTTTAGGTAATACTATCTAGCTCATAAAATTGTTAAGAGAAATTAGTTTGTATTTAGGGCCTTTCTGGAACGTTGGAAATGGTCAGTAGGTGTTAGCTGTTATGATGATAATGATGATAGAATACTGCATAGCCTGAGTCACCGTTATTCAATCAGGATTTTCCTTTTATTGGTAAGGGGAATGTTTATTGGAAAATTTCCCAAGATTTCATAATAAACATTTTTTTTGGAGGTAAAATGTCTGTGGGATCTGGGAGGTTGGGCTGGCGTTTAGCTGAGTTTGTAGAGTGCTGGCTCCACACTTTCTGAGGACCTGGGTTCAACCTCCAGCACCACAAAAATGGGGGAAGGATGTGGCAATCCATTCCCCAATCAACCATTGAAAACCCTTGATCGGATACAGGTGGACAGCAGGTAACAACAACAACTTGCAGGTTAGGATGTGTAAATATTGGATATGTGGCCTTTCCAGATAAGAGGAACAGTGTGAGTTTCTGTTCCCCTATGGGAAGGTAGCTGGGTTTGCCTCAGGCACAAAGTGATTCAGCTTAACTGCAGCGTCTAGGTGCGTCTTTGGGAAAAGTGGAGCTCCAGGAGGAATGTGGTTGGGTTCAGCCCTCGGAGGCAAAGAGATGGCAGGACAAGGCATTGGAGTGGGAGTAGGTGAGTAGTGAGAGCTCTTTGGCATCAAGATAGAAGATGTAGAGAGGGGTGGGATCAAAGCAGGGAGACCAACTCTGGAATTGCTGGTGGAGGGGAATTGGTCTGAAGCATAGGTGAGTACTATTAACAGAAAGGGAACTCTGGAGAAGGATGAGTTTAGGATGGGAGGATGGAAACTTGGTTTTGTGTATATCAGCTTGCAGCATAGATAGGGAAATGGAAGAGGACTGCCCCCTTATGAGAGAAATTGAGACCTACAACTCAGGGAGAGTTCAGTATTAGAGATAAACTTCAGGAGTCATTTCTGATGTGTGATAGTGTTAATGATGTGAGAATACATCAGATCCTTGAAACTGGGCCTGTAGACTCAAAAGAGACCACACATTCCTTGGACAGTGAGGACTAAGGCAAGTGCCATAAAATGCTGGGTGTAGGAATTCAATTCCGCTGCTGTGTGTGAGTCACCAGGTAGGTTGCCCTGAGCCGCTCCTTCATTTCCTCTTGTGCTTCCGGTTTTTAAGCCCAGTCATGTATCAGAGGAGGAACTTCCTGTTTCCTTTTTGCCCACCACACACTGATGAGCAATGATTCTCCTTTAATGCTCAGCAGAGAATTAGGCTCAAAACTGTGAATTTTAAAAAGTATATTATGAGATTTACGTATTTTGTATGACAAAGTTAGATTACAGAGACTGTAAAGACATATCTTTAAGTTTCAAAAATTTTAAGACTGAAATGTTTTATAACCCTTTATTTTGTGTATGGTTTTCAATGGGTATAAAAATACTCAGTGGGTGTGTGGGTGGTTTCTTATGTTTTGGAAAACGGTGAGAATATGAGATGTTGCGCTTTGGGTTCTGGGATGAGATCTATAATTACTAACTCTGATTCTTTCCTGGGATTGGCTCATGGGTGGATATCTGGTATCTAGAAGCCAAACAAGCCAGAATCCACTGCAATAACTCCTGCCCTCCCCCTGGAAATGAAGGAATGATTGTGATGGAGAGTAGATGAAATGTAATCCTGCTTTTGCCTGGTCTCCTTTCACACTTCTCACTGTTCAGGTCTATGAAGCAACCGAAGCGAAGGCTGGTGCAATGGCTTCTCCTAGCCCGATGCACAGCAGCCACTGTGCAGCTGCAGTGGAAACAGTTCTAAATATATAACTCAGGATTCACTTCAAATCTTCCTCCCTCAAGTCTTGGCAGATGTGGTAAACACCCTAAAAATACCTGGTGTCTGAACCTTTGAGGTTTCTCAAGAGGAAGGGGCAGGTGCTAGGATTGGGGCCAGAAGAGGTCCATGTTGGTGGGAGGCTTATCTGCCTTGCAGGACTGCTGCCCACTGGGCTGCTTTCGAAGCTGTTTGGTAGGCTGTCAACCATGCCATCCTGCTCAAGGATAAGCGCCTGCTCTTGAATCTTGTATTCACTGTTGGCAGGTTTCAAGGAAACTATTCATAGGCTAGACATCTGTTCTCTGTCCCATTGACCTCAAACCTGCAGCTGCTACCATGGTAGGCAGGCAGTGTGTTGGGTATTAATTTTATTTCACAGAATGAGAATTTTAGGGCTAGTATGGGCTTTAGACGTTCTTTTGTTCATAAAACCATTAAAATCCATTGAAATCACTGCATTTAGGAAGCCACATATTTGTACCTATGTAGTTGCCATGGAAACTTGAAAATGGAGTCTCAGTCTTTGGTTATTAAATCACTCATAAGTATAATGTAAAATAGGATAATGATGACCAGTCTTTTAAAAGATCCTGTGCTAAGCTCTTCCTTCCTTCCTTCCTTCCTTCCTTCCTTCTTTCTTTCCTTGCTTCTTCCCTCCCTCTCTCTCTCTTTCTTTCTTTCTTCCTTTCTTCTTTTCTTTTCTTAAATGGAACTACGAGGCTCCTTTCCTCACCCAAACACCCATATTTTGCATATTAGAGTTCACTGATGATAAGCCAGAACACCATGCATCTTGTCTTCCAGTGTCTGGTTTCTGGAATTGGAAACCATAACCATGGTATTGTAAATGAAGGACCACAGGTGAGCTCTGTTTCCCAGGAAAGGTTTCACAGATGATCTCTATTGCTCCTGAGATGCGTTCAAAGTTTTGGAAGCAGTCAGCACCATCCTATAGAATAGCCTAGGTCACTTGACTCCTTAAATGTATAACTACCTTAAATGTATAATATTTACCTTACCTTGCTGTCCATCAGTCCATTTGGAGAAGGTCCTGTGCATGCAGAGCCCGCAGTAGGAACTGGGCAGAGGAGAGCAAAGAAGTCCCACTAAGCCTGTACAGTAAATGGAGGAGATGGAACCAGTTTGCATTCTGAGAAGTTTTAAATGTTGTGTTGTGGTTGTTACATCATTGCCTTAATTGTAATGATTATATAGTCTTCATTATGAGCCTCTTAAAGCTCCTTTATGTATCTAGAAGAGTGTTTATGTGTTGAATATAAAGTGACAGTTTCTCTTAAATGATGGAAGCTATCAAAATGGTTAGAATTTTTTTTTAAATGTCACTTAATACATATCTGAAATAACTACTTCTAAAAGGCTCTTATTTCCTGGGACAGTATCCAGGAAACCCTATGATGCTCGTCTGTTTGCGGGAGACTGATTTTGTGGAAAGAGCATGGCTATGGAGTTGGAGGTGCTCGCCATTGTGAAGAAGCGAAGGAGGGGGTGGGCACCAGAGAGCTTGGTTTTTTCTTTGCATGTCAATAGGAGATGGAGGGAGAAGGTGACATCTGTGATGTGTGTTGCACAGGTGGCATCGTTCATGGCCTCTCAAACATTTCTCCTCTAAAATTCCAGAATGAAGAGCTTCGAAACTTGTCCCTTTCTGGCCATGTTGGATTTGACAGTCTCCCTGACCAGTTGGTCAACAAGTCCACTTCTCAAGGATTCTGCTTCAACATCCTGTGTGTGGGTAAGTGATTCATCACCTGCTGCCAAGCAGGCATCTGACCCGTAGGCATTGGCAAATGAATGTCAGGGACGTGTTTCAGGAAATTAAGGAGATTGATATTTTCACTTTTTTCTTCAGTAAAGCAAGGCAATGATAATCCTTGCTCTACATATGTCACTCTGTGGTAAAGACTGAGAGTTGCATTTGGTAAATGTTTTGTAGGTTTTGTGGTAGTACTCAAATCATTATTTTTATTTTTATCTCATGGATAAGCAACTGGCTAGTTTAATATTATTCTTAAAACATTTATTTTAATTTTTGGTAGGTAGAAGGACTTGAACCCTAACCAAACTATAGAAAGTTGAAAGAAGGAACTGAAAAGTCTATAGTAAAAATATTAAAAGCCTTTTAAGAATCTGTTTCTAAGGGTCTTTGGCTATAGTGCAATAATAATCTTCACTGAAGTCTTAAAATATATATTAGCTACAGTCAGTAAAATCTAAAACTACTCTGACTACTTTAATACACTTACAATGTTTAAAACATTTGCTCTTAGAGCAGAAGACAATCTAAAATTCTGTCTTATACCTGAAATAAATTAACCTCCTTACTTTGGGATCTAAAATTGACTTGAGTTTTTTCCTGGTAGGCAAATGTAAAAGTCTGAAGCGATCTGACTTAAATCCTCAGGATGCACTGTTCTCATCCATTAAAGGCTGCCCTTTAGCACAGGCCTCTCGCCTTGGTGTTTTCTTCCTCTCTCTAGCAAACTAAGAGGAGGAAAGTAGAAAAGAAAAAGGGGAAATAAGGAAATCAAAATATAACTCTTCTAATAGTTTGAAGAAATGTCCCTGGAGCAGAAAAGGCTGTCCCTTCACCCTCCCTGTCACACTTGATAAAGGACAAGTCTTAACAGCAGTAAGGTGGTTTCGGCTGCATTATTTTGTTGCCATAATTCCCCCCCCCCCCATATCCCTTGAGTCATCACTGTGAGACAGACCAAAGCAATTCTCTGTGTGGCCGAGTGGACTATCCTTCCTCTGAACTTGAAAAATGTATTAGGCTAACTTCTCCCAATGACATACATCTAGTATGTGAAGTGAATTTAGAAAGGGCATACATTCAATATGAGAAACACCATTGGTTTACTTTTTAGTAATGACAGTTGAGGGAGCAATCTCTTACTTTTTCAAAACCTTTTTGAGGAATCTTTGCACCTAGTTTGTGTGTTGGTCATATGAAAACCTACAGTGTTGCAAGTCACATTTGGCTGGCACACTGGACCAGCCTTCTCTGGAGCTATGTCTTAAACATCAGTTAAGAGAAAGACTGGAGAGAAACGGCCACAGCAGCCAACTCTCACGCTTTCTCCCCTTTTCCCTGCAAGAAAGCCTTTTAAAATTCAGCAGGAGACCTCCCGAGTAGCAGCTAATTTCACAGAGAGGCATAAATTAGTTGTCTTTTGGTACATGCTCATTGCAGAGCAGGCCAATTCTTTATCAGCATAGCAATTTGTTGGTTGTCTATTGAAAAGTATGCTAAATTATAATCCGAGGCCAATTACTATTCTGGCTTCTCTTCCAAGCCTCCACAACTCTGTCTCCAAAATTGACTTCACAAATATTTCTGAGCTACATCCTGGCTACTGCACAGTAGTGGAAAGCATCCCAGTGGGACTGGGCTTGCTGAAAGAACTGGGTCTAACCGGGTGTGTGGTATGCAGTGGCTCAGTGGCTGACCCCTCCTGTTAAATAGCACAATGCTGAGGCTGGTTGGAATTTTTCATAAGCCACATCAACGCTTGTAAAGCAGCTGCTGTTCTGGGTCTCCTGGTTGAGTAATAATACCTGTGATTCTTAGGTGCTTATTCTGCTTCCATTCTTATACATCTGAGGTTAGTTTTTCAAGCCAAGTATGATGGTGCATGCCTGTAATCCCAGCACTCAAGAGGCCGAGAAACCAGGATCATCAGTTCGAGGCCAGCCTGGCCTACACACTGGTTCCAGGCCCTGGGTTATGTAGTAATCCTGTCTCAAAAATCAAATAGTTTTTACAAACTAATAAACATAATATATGCTTATTATTTAAAAGTTATAAAATCTCCCCCATTCACCTCCCACCCCCCATTTCTATTACGCAGACATAACTCTGGGTTCCTTCTAGAAGCATTCTGTATCTTTCTGTGGCAAGAAATTATGTCTGGTGGCCTTAAAACAACACTAACACATTATCTTCCGGACCTGGGCCTGCAGGGTTGCACCCCTTTCAGGAACCTCCAGGGGAGAACACATTTCCCGCCCTTTCCAGTTTCTAGAGGATGCCGGAAGTCCTTGGCTTTTAGGAGACCCTTCTTCTGCCAACAATTTGTCATCTCTCTGATTTTTCTTGTATTAGAAAAATTTTCACAGAGGATTGCAGAAATCCAATTTAAACTCAGTTAAGATTGTCCCCACTCTCCAACATACACTCAAAAGGTAATGTATTAAGTCATGGAATTAAGAACAGTTGGTTCCAGGGGTCAAAGAGCACTTTCAGGTCATTGTCTCTGGTTCTTAATCCCACTTGCATCTACTGGACCTCACATTTGGGCTTTTTCCTCCCAGCAGCATCCTGTCTTCCAGCAGTTAACCGGTTTAGCAACCCCAAGGGAAGGAACAAGTCAGTCCCAAGACATTTCACTGAATGACACAGGATTTCCCTGACTGACCAGGGAATGGGTCGCCTGTACCCTGGCCAGGAGATGGAATCAGTCCACTCCAAAATACAAGGGGCTCCTTTTAGGAAAGAGGACTTTCTCAGAGAAGAGATTGAGCACATAACACAATGGACAGATAAAAAGAGCTCTCACCACAGTTGCATAGGTGCTTTCTTGTTTTGCTCCTACACAAATGAGAACATGCTCTTTATGTTCCTGATTTTCTCTTTTTTTTACTCTGCCATGGGTCCTCAATGTCCTTCCATGCCAGGCTGTTCATAACCCTTTGTTACCTGCTGTAGCCTGGGGCATGGTCTGAGTGTGGACATTAAGAGTTCATGTGCTGGGGGCTTGGTCCTAGGTGTGGTGGTATTGAGAGGGTTTGGGACCTTGAAGAGTGGAGACTTAGTGGGAGGTCCTTAGGTCTTTGGGATCCTGCTCTTGGAAGGGATTCAGGTAGTTCTCATGGGCTCCCTGGGCCTGCTCTTTCCAGATGATTGTTATAAATGAGCAAGCCTGACCATTCCCCAGTCTCTGTCTTCGTGTCTGGCCACATGATCGTTTCCTCTTGCACATCTTCCCACGATTGTCATGGCACCCTCCACAAGATCACCAGAGCTGACCTGATACACCATATCATTGAACCTCCACAACTGTGAATTAAACAAACATCTTTATGAAGTATCCAGCCTCGCTTTCATTATAGTAACCAAAAATGGATTAATACAGAGCCCTTTGGGAGATAGGAGTGTCAGCATTAAATATTAACGTATCCTCAGAGACAGGACAGGTAAAACTTATCCTCACAGAATCTTTACCACAAGTATTTTATTTTATTTTTTGCAGTACCTGGGGTTGAACCCAGGGCTTCACACACACTTTGCTAGTGCTCTACCATTGGCCTGCAGCCCTTGTTGTTGTTGTTAGGTGCCATTGAGTCTGGTCCAACTCATAGTGACCCTCACATGGTTTTCAATGGCTGATTGCTTCAGGATTGCTTTAGTGGATTGCCACGTCCTTCTCCCGTTTTTGCGGTGGTAGGGATAGAACTGGGTCCTAAGTGTGAAGAAGTGCTCTGCCAACTGATCCAATCCCCAGCCTGGGCTGTACCCCTACCCCCCTCTTTATTTTTTATCTTGAGACAGGATCTTGCTAATTATGCAGGCTGCCTCTAGCCTCGAACTTGTGATCCTTCTGCCTCCAACTCGCAAGTCACTGGAATTACAAGCATGAGTGACCATGCCCGGCCTACCACAAATGTTTCATAGCAAAATGTCTGTATAAGAAAAAAAACCTCTGCTATCAAGCAATGATTTTTAAGTAAGAATCTATGAAAAAGTGTTCTAGCCATTCAAATATTTGGACAGCCATAGAGAGGAGCAGATATCCTATTTAACTTAAGAGTATCCATGTAATTTCCTTCCCACTAGTCACTCTACTGTCCATTTGTAGTTTTTACACAGTATGCACATGTAGCCTGCAGCTGTACCACTTGTGGCGTCCTATCCCATCAGATCTCGGAAGTTAAGCAGGATTAGACCTGGTTAGTACTTGGATGGGAGACCACCTGGGAACACGAGGTACTATAGTCTTGGGAGAAGGACCCGGCAACCCACTGTCAAAAAGCAATCAGCCATCGAAAACCCTATGAATAGCAGAGAAGCACGACAATAGTGTTTTGCCTGTTGTACATAGGGTTGCTATGAGTCCAACACTGACTCTATGGCACCTAATGACAACAACAACAATGTACATGTACGATGTTTATAGCATTGTTTTATTTTCATGTGATAAATATGGAAGAGAATTAAGGATTTGAAAAGTTACAGTACTATTACGGACAATTTTTCTCACAAAGACTATAGAATCATAATTTTGTTTCATGGAAGAGCTTGTAGATTGAAAACAGAGAAATAAAACAGGGCAAAAACTCATCCTGACATGAACTTAATCTAGTTTCAGAGATACTAAATTTAAGTGTCAGCTATTAGAACTTGTCTCTGTTAAGTTCTGGGAGTAAATGTAATAGAGGGTGACTAGTTTTCACTTACCTGGGAAGAGAATTCTTGATGCTGAATTGGATAACAGAGTACCCTGGAGTTAATACTTCCCCCTCTCCTCCATCTTGCTTAGAACATGTTAAATCTCTCCCCAAACAACACTTTAATATAAATGAATCCTTTTATGTTTTACTCAGGCTGGATTTCTCCAAAGAATCTAAATTAGACCAAAATTAGTATTCAGCCTCTTTTCACATTTTTAAATTTATGTGTCTTTCTCACTCATTTTCCAAAATGATACTACCTCTCTGAGAAGCCTCATCAACATTGCTCCAGCTGTGTGTCAGGTCTTTGTGAACATCTAAAGATGATTCATTTTTGTATAAGACATGGTAATATGTCTGCTATTGCAAATTTTTTCTTTTTCTTTCTCTTTTTCTTTTCTTTTTTTGGCAGTGCTGAGGTTGAACCCAGAGCCCTTGAGCCTTCCGGCAAGTGCTCTACACTGAGCTATATCCTCAGCCCTTAACATCCCTGCTTTTGAAGAGGAACCAGTTCAACAGGACAGTCAAAGTGAATTAATAATGCAGTTCGAAACTAAATTTTTAAAAAAATCATTCCAGCACAGTTGTTTGGAGGGGATGAGTGGAGAAAAATAGAAAACATGCAAGTTTAAGGTCATTTTAACCAATGCTGTAGTCTCAACATAAATTCTGAAATTTTATAATTAAGTCATAAGCATTTGGGTCTTATCTTTTTTCCAAGGAAGGCTATGAAGTGGTTTATAAGATAAAATGAGTGAAGATTAAATTTACCCCAGATAATAAAGCGAAGCCAAGGATACAATCAGAGTGCAAAGCCTATCGTGAGGCTTGCCTATCACAATTAATTTATAAGGCAATACATTTGCCTCTCTGCTTAGTGGTCAGAGCATAGAGGGAGCCCATTCATTTATTCATCCAATAGATTTGTGTGTGTGTGTCTGTGTGTGTGTGTGTGTGTGTGTGTGAGTGATATTGGGGGGTTGAACCCAGAGTGTCACACATACTTGCAAGTGCTCTACCACTGAGTTCCACCCCCAGCCCATTTTTTATTTTTTATCTAGACAGAGTCTCACTAAGTTATGCAGGCTGCCTCTGGCCTCAAACTTGCCATACTCCTCCTGCCTCCACTTCACAAGTTGCTAGGATTACAAGCATGTACCACCACACTCAGCATCATCATTCCACAGATTTCTTCCAGGTACCTATTATGTGCCAAACATATCTTAAAAGCTCAACATATGACAGATTTGTAGTATCTCTAGAGTAAAATCAGAAATAGTTGCTTCCGACAAAACACACCTGGAAAAATTTCTCTCATGGATTATTTTAGAAAAGAGTTATATAGTAGATGTCATGGGTCAGTACAGGGAGTGGGTGGATGGAGGCGGGTAATGGATTAATGCAATGCTGTGTCGCATCGTGTTCCTTCATACCCTCACGTTGGCTGGTGGTATTATGCCAAAGCATGTTTCATCAAAGGTGAGTGTGAGAGGAGCAATAACAATACCACTGTAGCTCTCTGGCTACCTGGCTCCATCCAAGAATAAAATCTAACCTCTTTAGAGGAAGCAGGCAGACCCCCATGTACAACTAGTTATCTAGGTAACCAGGCTTGGCATTTAGTATACAGGATGCTGAGCCACAGACTGTTTCCATCAGTCTACACCTTCCAATGAAGGATACAGTCTTTCCGGTGTTTTTTCATGCCCACTGTAGAGGTTGTGGATGAAAGGAGCCTGAGAGTAGAGTGGAAGAGGTAGGACTGCTTTCCCCTAAGATGTGGGTGTCATCTACACCAGCACTGGTGCGAGAAGAAAAAAACAGAAGCCATAGATAGTGCTTCACAGGCAACTCTAATTACTCCAACAAATGTGTGTTTAGGCAGATGAATTGACAGTAGAATGAACAGCACACAAAAAAATCCACCAAAGGACAACTCTCAATATAAATGATTCTCAGGTTCATTTTTACTTTCAATTAGCATCTTAATTAATGCTTCTTCTGTGTCTAGTACTCTGCCAGAGAGTTTTGGAATGCTACAGAGTGAGGGTTAGTCATTGATTTTTCTGAACCAATCAACGTGGTTTTTGGTTTGAAGGGGAAACTATACTTCCTAGGCTTTCTGTTACTCAATCAGAAAGACTTTTTTTTGCTCTTGTGGGTCTGCAAAAGTATAGACAAAGCCCTGCTTTAAAGTTCAGAGAGAAGTCTCAAAAGCCAATGTGTTGAAAAATTCCCTCAGTTCTATAGTTCCTTTTATCCCTAAACTGTCATTTCCTAGTGAACTCCTTATGGTGAATCACCCTGGTGCTAGCATTGCTGTGTCTAATTACAGCTCTTAAAAGCCCAGCACATAGAAATGGAAAGCAAAACACTCTGAAATTTAGAGGAACAGTGGTTTTTTTCAACCCCCTGATTAACCCTGTGCCATAAGTAGGGTCTGGAATGCTAATTGTTCATAATTTCCACCTTAAAGTAAATGATCATTAAAATTACCATGGCCTTTGAAACAGTACAGTGTTCTCAATTCACGTGTGCTTAAGTAATTCTTAACCTAGTAAAAGGAGATGGTAATTTCAGTCCTGTCCAGCAGGTAACCTAGAATTCTTGCCATGTAAATTGAAGTTTTTATTGCTGTCCTTAGGGAAACAGATCAAAGTTAAGTAGGTCACTTTCTGCTGACTGAACCTTTGATATCATGGAGAGACTTTTGTAAGGGAGCTCTATTGATACACTGTTGTCAATGTCCTGAAAATAGATAAATCTTGAAAAGAAGTTGACTGCACTGCAGCAGACATGCAGCACATACTTACGATGATATGAATATTTTCAGTATTGAGTTGCCTATCAGATTCTGAGTCTTTTAGGATGAGAACCCTATTTTACTTCTGTATTCGTTACATAGTAACTTTGTTTTGCTCAAAATTAATCTGGTAAACCATGAGTTGTGGTTGTGAACATAGTGAGCTCCGTCACATTAGGGACCAGAGACTGGTTTCTATTATTTCTGTGGAGGGTTTTCTGGGTAAGAATATTCAGGACAACACAGAGTGTAAACTGCTACACAGCCAGACCTCAGAGCTATCTAGAATGGCATTTAGAATGTCACAAAAGTTCAGTGTCAATTGTTTGTTTTTATTCACCTTGTCTTCACCACACCTATGTTGTCACATTGTAAGCACTCAAGTATTAGCTTAATAAATGATCTGTCAATACTTTAGTGTACTGTATCAATCTGTTCTTTTTCCTATATTTCCAGGTAATGGTCCATCTACAACACAGACCATTTACTTACAGCCTTTGTTGGTAATTATGGAAGACACTTAGAGTGTTATTCTTGTAATAATACACCAGAGTATGATTGGTATTCAGTTACGTCCTAGACCAGATTCTAAGATATGGGGAGATAACCATATCAAGCTAGTTCATTGTCATATTCCCAGAATTTGGCACAGAGCTTGGTACATAATAGGGAACTGGAAAAATACTGTCTGAATAAAAAAGACTGATGAAGGAGGAAATTCTATGATTTAAAAAATATCAGGGACACAATGAGAAAGGTTAAAGAGTAAGGCAAATGTACTTGAGCAACTTTTGTCATAAAAATGAATTCTTATAGCAAGTGGCAAGCTGTACAACGCTTCTAATCAGAGAAAGCTCAAATCTAGAAAGACGTCATCTTATTTTACTTTTGCATTATGCTGGAAAGCAATGAATACAATAATATTGTTGTTATTAAGTGCCAGCAAGTCAGTGTCTGACTCATAGCGACCCTACATACAACAGGTGAAACACTATTGTCAGTGCTTCTGTGCTATTCATAGGGTTTTCAATGGCAGATTGATTTTTTTTGGGGGGGGGTTGGGGGGAGTTGGTTGCCAGGTCCTTCTCCCAACAATGATATAGAACTTCTAATTAGTCAATTTTGTGCTTATAGTGAGAGAGTTGCCCTAAAGCTACAAATTCCATAAATTTACTTTTTTCCATGGGGTGTCACCCTCTTAAAAATCAGTATAGCAATTTTTCAGAAGAGGGAATATTCCTAGGAATATTATCAGGATTGGGATTTGTTGAAAGGGCTGCTGTATATTGGCATATTTAAATTGATCTGGAAATCTAACAAAATTTTCAGAGTTAACAAAAAAAAGCCTCTTCAGGGCTAATGTTTCTTGATTTCTACCTACTTCTCTCCACCATTAATATACTTAACTACCATCCCCAGTAACAAGGTTTGGTTCTTTCTCAGCACCAGCTGTCTTTGACTCAGCAGAAGAACAAGAATTAAGAGAGACTTTCACTTGGTTCTACTGAGAAGATTGAGCTGACGTTCATCCTGGCTCCACATTTTTGGCCACTTTTGATTAGTGTAGTGGTTCCAAATATTTGCCACTCTTTTGCACATGTTGTTGTTTTTGTTAAGTGCTATCGAGTTGGTGCCCGCTCATAGCAACCCTACATACAGGCGAAACAGTATTTTTACTGCTTCTTTGCTATTCATAGGGTTTTCAATGGCTGGTTGTTTTTTGGGAGTGGGTTGCCGGGTCTGTCTTCCAAGCCTATTGCACCTGGTATTCCCAGGCAGTCTCCCATCCAAGTACTAGCCAGGCCCTACCCTGCTTAGCTTCTGAGATCTGACGGGAGATGCCACAGTGGTACAGCTGCAGGCTTGCACATATTAAGGGCCCAGTTAACACTTAACTTGAATTTTCAGTGTAAACTAATAAGGCCATTGTTTCAGGTCATCTAGCATAGTCTGGTTTCATTGTCATAACTGCTACCCTAAAACATAACAAATATGTGCTGTCTTGACTCCAGCTGAATAGTGTAAGATGTATAAAGACAATATGGAGGGACTGACACACACACTCAAAGCCATAACAGGAAAACACTAGGCAAAAAAAATTTCTCTGGGATAGTAAAGTTAGAATGCTATATTGATTGAATGGAGATGCTAGAACTGTATAAACGAAGTTAGAACCTTGGCTCTGCCATTTTGTAGTGCAAACATTGTTTGAGCCATACTGCTCTGTCTGCCAACTGGAGGAAACTGGAACCTGTGTCATGGAGGGAGTAGTAGTGTTTAAATGAGATAATGTGTTGGAATCTTTTGCTACAGGGCCTTGCAAAAAGTAAGCTCTTTTTAGTGATTATTGTTGTCAAGAGAGTTGTTTTCTTTTTTTCTTTCTTTTCTTTTCTTTTCTTTTTTTTTTTTTCTTTTTGGTGGTACTAGGAGTTGAACCCAGGGCCTTGTGCCTGCATGCTTTGCAAGTGCTGGACTACTGAGCGGCACCCCCAGTCCATTTTTTTTTTTTTTTTTTTTTTTTTTTTTTACTTTATGAGACAGGGTCTTGCTAAGATACACAGGCTGCCTCTGGTCTTGAACTTGCGATCCTCCTGCCTCTGCCTCCTGAGTTGCTGGGATTACAAGCATGCGCCACTGTGCCTGGCTAAGAGAGATGTTTTCAAATATATAATTCTTTTTGACAACATGGAATCAGTATTATGAAATTTGACAACAGAAGTTTTTTCCTTTTTCTTTTTTTCCTTAAGTAATATAGCTTTACATACCAATAGTTAGGAGAGAAAGAGATAAAGTTTTTGTCCTTGTAATATGCAACTGACCATAGGCAACTCACAGGTACTGTTTTACTACATAGAGGTAAAGAACACCTTGATCTGTAGGTTCAAGCTCTTTTGTGCTGAATAATCTGAAATTCATTGAGGCATTTCTAGGGAAGTATTCCATGTGTCATCCATAGAAAGAGCTATCTCTTCACAGTGGAATTTCTGATAATAATGACTTTCTTTTTTAAACTTTGCAAACATGATTAATGAAAAAAATCCTGATGAATTGATCTGATGTCTGAAAGACATTGACCCATTATTTTAATTATTTTCCTTTGTGGTTATGTAGGTGAGACAGGTATTGGCAAATCCACGTTAATGGACACTTTATTCAATACCAAATTTGAAAGTGACCCAGCTACTCACAATGAACCAGGTGTCCGGTTAAAAGCCAGAAGTTATGAACTCCAAGAAAGCAATGTACGGCTGAAGCTAACCATTGTTGACACTGTGGGATTTGGAGACCAGATAAATAAAGATGACAGGTATGTCTTGGAATTTTGTGGGCATGTTAATGATGAGGAGACCATAGAATCCATCCAAGGTAAATTTGATAGCTAAATGTTCTTGGTGTTCTATAGTTGAGGAGCTTGGTCCTCTGTCACCTGAGAGATATGACATTCTTGTCCTCAGAGAAATTTTCTGAGAATATTCTTCCTTGAGCTCAGTATCAGACAACAGAATTGATTATAGCAGGTATAAGAAGAAAAAGGATTTATTAGGGACCAAATAACTTATATTATTTTCCAGGAAGGTCTTGGAGCCAGATTTTAGGGTTTTCCCACTAGGGAAAGCAATCTATAGAGAAATACCCAACCACCCTATAGAGCAGTGTTAGCAGAAATGCCTGCCATCTGCCTCCTTAAACAGCTTGGTACCTGTAACACCGAGTGGAAGGCTCTAGAACCTCCACCAAACCTTCCTTGCTAACCAGATGCTTTTCCATTGCTTCTCCTGGGCATGGCCTCTGTGTGTGTGTTGCTTATTCCTACTTCTTGGCCTGATGTGATTACATCTGTTTGGCAGAGATTAAGCCACAGCCAGACTCCTACCTGCAAGAGAGTCTGGAAAGTGTGGTTTTCAGGGGTTTTTTTTAGCTCTGCAAAATAAGAAGACATTAAAAAGTAAAAGGAATTTGGAATAAGCATTTGCCATGCTCTCCTTTTCTCTGAGGCAGAGTGGGATATTTGACTTAATCCCCAAATTCCCACAGGTTTAGATGAAAGCTGAAAGTCTGTGTGATTTTTGCCTAGGAAATCACAGCCCAGGACTTAGGAGGCCACAGTGTAGGTTGAGTTTTGCTAAAGACAAACCATGGATCTTACCTAACTTTGAGGGAATTACACTAGGTGTTCTCTCAGGTATCATCCAGTATGACATTTTGTACAGTCCTATGCTTATGTGGATGCCTGAGGAAAGATATTGTGAGCACTGAAGCCTTGAAGAGGATGTAGTAACAATAAAGTGTTATCCTGTATTTTGATGGGTTTGGGTAAAAATGATATTAACCTCTAAAATCCTTACAGGGAAGAAAGCACTTTTATGAATCACCTGTTGAAAAATCTTAGAGAGTTTCCATTTGGCACAGGTCTTAACCTGTTAACACCCAGAGTCCTATTTATAGGACAGTAATAAGTTCACTGATTATTATTCCTTGTAATTGATATTGCGCATCTATTCTTTACTCTTGACTTGAAATGTCTTGACTATTTAAAATATTACATTCAAAAGAAGTTTGAGAAGGTTAAAACTGTCCCAGGCCCAAAGATGATTGTAGAATGAAGCTTTTAGCCACATTTTTGGTAGTGACACCATTGTGAGATTGTCTTGTTCCTTAGGGCGACTGATATATAGAAGTAAGTTAATGTTTACTTAAGGCCCAGGAACTTTGTTAGTTCCAGAGATTTAAAAAATTTTCATCAAGTTGTGTGCATGTGTTTTTTTATGTGTGTGTTTTATAAAGAGGAACTTGAACTATTTTTATATAGGAATAGTGTTGTCTAGATATATTTTAATAATCCCTGATAGAAATATGAGCATCCCAGTAATGGTAGAGAAATATTTAATTCATTCTTCAGCCAAGCACCGAGTTCTATTTAATCTACAGAGCACTTGAAATGCTCTCTAGCAGACATTCTCCTATGATAACAAGCACAGACATTATATATTTCTCATTGTTGTTGTTGTTAGATGCCTTCGAGTGGTGTCTTATTCATAGCGACCCTCAGAGGGTTTTAAATGGCTGATTGTTTCAAGATTGCCTCAGGAGTGGATGCCCAGGTCCTTCTCCCGTATATCTCATTAGAAAGATTTTATTTTGCATCTGGTCAAAATGGACTTATCTGTACATTGCTTTGGGATGGGGACAGCTAAGCTCTGACTGTGCTGCTGAGCATTTGCTCTTAACTTATAACCTCAATGCCATGGAATGTTGCATAGGTTAAGGCCTGAAGGCTGTTTGTAATGCAGAGTGAAATGCGAGAACCCTGGTGACAGGAGAAAGGGCACCACTGCATTGTAGGATCTGGGGAGAGAGCCAGGGGCTTCTGTTCATTGCACAGTCACAAAACACACTCAGAGCAAGGCCGATTCTCCATCTCTCCAAGCAGACAGATTTCTCTCTGTGGTTAGGGAATGTCATGCTTATACATTCCCTGGTTGAATTTTTTCAGGATTCCCACAGGGTTGAGAACCATCCTCCATCAGCGCCTGTTAAAATTCCACACGCTTTTGCAGTTCAGAGTCATTGCCTCAGCATCACCACTAAATTTTTGCCTGGCCCCTAAGCAGGGACTTTCCCTTAGGCTGGTGGGGTTTTAGTCACCAGCACTGAGCAGCAAATAATTAAGTAGTACTATGTACATCCTCATATTTTCAGCTGGAGTTCTCTTTAAGAAATTATCTGACTCATTTGGGTCAAATAATAGTTTCCAAGGAGATTTAGTAGAGGGGAAGTGTGACATTAACCTAACCTAGATACCAAATATTTTTTTCCTCTTAAGTTTCTTGACTGCTATTGCATAACCTCTTTGAATGGCGTTTGAAACTCTGTTATCTTGTGCCTCAAGGCATTGATGACACTGTTGACTGTAAACCCAAATGACTTGTTCAAAAATAGTTATTTGGACAGGCTCTGCTTCCATCAAAAAACTGGATGTGTGGTGTGCATTTTTGCATTGCTATGTAGCCATATGGGAGGAGATGTGCTCTTTCTCTAACCCATGGTTGTTTTTACTACTTTGGAGATTAGGCAAGCTTTTCTGCCATAGATGTAAGACTTCAAGAATGTCCCAGTTTGTTTATATAGGCTTCAGACATGTCAGCATTCCGGCATCATTATCTGCCTCTGACCAGGCTAGCTAGAACAGGACAGGAAGAGAGATCTAGTAAGGTTTCCTGTGATGTTTGACTCTTTGTTTAAGAGCTTGCTTGCTTTTGCCATGTGTACCCTTCAGTGAAGAAAGAAAGAGGGCTGGAGAAGAATGAACCCTGTTTTGTTGCATAGCTAGAAGTAGAACAATTAATCTGTCCCACCTCTGGGAGACGGACTGTCCATAGCACATCATGATAATCAGCCTTGAAAAGCATGGGTAATCAAAATCCACTAAGACAGAATCCTCAAGCTCAAATCTTTGCCAGAGTTGTAAAATAGTAGCGAGTTGGACAGTTTGACTTTAAATTCTAAGTTTTAAATCACACTTTCTGGCAGATGTAGTCCAGAGGTAAGGAAAATTGTCTCTGCCTAACAGATAAGCAGGCCTACAGCCGTAGCACTGTGGTATCCAAACCTGTAAAAATCTCGAAGCTAAGCAAGGTTGGGCCTGGTTAGTCCTTGGATAGGAGACTGCCTGGGAACACCAGGTGCTGTAGGCTTGGGAGATGAACCTGGAAACCCACTCCCAAAAATCAACCTGCCATTGAAAACCCTATGAACAGCAGAGAAGCACTGACAATAGTGTTTCCCCTGTTGTACATAGGGTTGCTATGAGTTGGATACAATAGCACCTAACAACAACAACAACAACAACAACAGATAGCAAGACAAGAGGAAAAACATGTTAATAGCTTAGTCATTTGTAAAATGGAGAATAGATCTCTGAATGATAGCACTGGCGATTTTGCAAGAATCATCGGTGGGTAGGGTAGAAAATATTGTATAAGTAAACCTTTCACAGCACTTGTAAGTCAATCATTGGTTTTATTGCATTTTTATAGCTGGAGTTATATGAATAATATGAGCAGCCCCTGATAAGGACTACTGCTTTAAAAGGAAATTATACCTAGGCAAGGGGGCTCACACCTGTAATCCCAGTGACTCTGGAGGCAGAGACAGGAGGATCATAAGTTCAAGGCCAAAGGCAACTTGTATAACTTAGACCCTGTCTCAAGATAAAAAGATTAAAAATGGTCTAGGGGGTGCAACTCAGTGGCAGAGTGCTTGAAGAGCATGTGTGAGACCCTGGGTTCAACCCCCAAGTACTGCGGTGGCGGGGGGTTGGGGGGTGGAATTATGTGAAAGACTAGTTTGTTTTGCTTTCTCCTGTCTCACCTGTTTGATATGGTTACAGTCTAGAGAAATTTGAATTGGCCAAAAAGAATATAAATAGTTATCCTTTCTAGAAACTAGCAAAAAGGAAAGTTTATTTCAAGGAGGAGTATAGACCCCTTGGCTAGTTTATTTCTCATCAAGGGGAAACTATTTCATTCTACTAGTGAAATCTTTGACCTAGGGAGCAGTGGTTTTGGTAAATAGTTCTCCAGGAGAAACTGTCTTTTATTTGTTTATAGTGATGTAGAGGGTAAGCTAGAAGGGATTTCATCTTGACTGCATGTGTGAGGTCAGACAGAGGAGAGCCTTCCGTTGGAGCCTACATTTCTGCCTCACACAGTGCTGTGGAGGGTGAGGCCATTCAACATGCTAAGCAAGACGGGGGATGTGTGGTTGTGGGGAAGGAGGAGGGGTTTGGTTTTGGACATGTTTAGTTAGAACAACTGGAAATATCCAGTAAGCAGTTGGGTAGATGAGTCTGAAGATCAGGGGAAAGATGGAGGCTAGAGGTAGAGATTTGTGACTTGTCATTAAAGAGATGGTAAACGAAACACAGGAATAGATGTGGTTTTCCAGGGAGGCCACAGAAAATGAGAAGAAGGGAGACTGAAAGACTGGCCAGGAGTCTCTAACAGGAGCAGGCAAAGGAAGCCTGCAGCGTGAGGAGAACAAAAGATTTCTTGACTCCAGCTCAGAATGCATTCCTCACTGAGAAAGGAGAGATGTTATGCCTCCCCAGGGCTCTGGCGGATCAGAATCAAAACCAGAGGCAAGAAAAGAAGTTAATAGAAAGCAGAAACATACTTGGACTGCTGTTGAGAGGAAACACAGAGATCTCAGACTCAGAAATTGGGAATGCAGGCAAGATTGATGCCAGGAGCTGCTTTTTCTCCCCTTGGGCTAAGAGAATGCTCGGGAGGACCCTAATCCCTTAACCTGCCTCAGTGTCCAGAATCTGCCCCCAGCATGAGAGGACCTCCTTGGAGTGGCCTGGTCCACTTACCCACCAGACATGAGCTCAGCAACCCACCTGTCACCAGGGAACTGGGTGGGTATTAAGTTCCTCTTTTTTCTTTTTCTTTATTGATCTTTCTAAAATCTCAGGCCACTTTACTTTTTGAATTTATTTCATGATATTATTATGAAATACTTGTATCTTTTTTGTGTCAGCCCTTTACATATACTAGTTTATTTATTTGTTATTCTAGCTCTCTGATAAGAGGTTCTATTTTCTTCCCTCCTGATTTATCTATGAAGAAAGTGAGACACCGGTTTAATGACTTGCCCAAGGCCATACAGCTAGTGAAGACAGATTTGGGTCTCAGGCAGTTTGGCTTAAACTTTTTTTTTTGGTAGTACTTGAGGGCTGAACCCAGGGCTTTGCACATATTTTGCAAGTGCTCTGCCACTAGGTTGCACCCCCAGCCCATTCTTTTCTTGACTTTATTTTCTTTTCCCTTCATTACTAAATGATGATGGGGTACAGAGTAATACAGCATTGGCTTTTTCCATAATGTATCCTTTACATCACTTCTAGCAACACTTTCATCAACCTATGGTTTATGGAGCCTTATGGCTAATATGTAGTGAAACTCAAATGCTTATTTGGGTTATATTCCCCTGTTTTTTCAATGTACTCATCAAGTTGTGCTGTCAGGATCTCACTAAGTTACACAGTCTGCCTCTGGCCTGGAACTCATGATTCTTCTGGCTCCGTCTCCTGAGTTACTGAGAGACCAGACATGTGCCACTGCACCCAGCTGAATCTATGTTTCTAACCACCATTCTACATAACTATCCCATAGTAATAATTGTGATTATTGTTGTGTAATACATATCTATATTTTAAAATTGGAACATATAGAAGAAACCTATCCCTGACTTACCCTTCTTATTAAATTTTGCATGTTGTGACTCAGACCTTCTTAACTGCTGAGGCATATTCTACCTTTTTTTAAACCTCTAGAGATTCTGTCTATTTAAATTGAACCAATGAATTATGACCAAGTCACCAAAGAAATATATCATTGAAAAGTTGTTTACTGACTGCTTGCAATTTGGGTTATAAATTTGTTGTTGTTTACTTCTGGAGCTTTTGTTTGTTTCTCCTGTTAGGATGTCTGCTGTTATCACATTAATATGAAAAATTGATATTGCCCTCTTAAGACTTTCAGTTTAATTTATGAGTCTGGGTTTGGGGGTTGAAAGATTTTTATTTTTCTTACAACTGAGTCATTCCTCTGAAAGTAAGCGTGGGGGAAGACTTAACCCTTCATATGCCCTATAGATCTGTCTCTTTGCTGCTAAAATGAACTTCTCCTGAGCAGTTCCCTTGGAGACTTGGAAAGGTTAAGGGGTTTCCCACAGTGACCTAACAAACTACTTACTTCCTGGAGAGCGTGTGGTTTATTGAATGTGTATTCCCAATGCGCTATTAATGATTATGTTTATAGTCAGTTAATAGAATCATGCATAATCATCCAAAACAGTTGAACTGTGACTTGGTGAGGAAAAGAGAGGGTTAGAAAACGTATCATTATATCATAACATTTTTGAATTGGAAAGACTCTTGAACATGATAATAGTCCAGGCTCCTCAGTTTCTAGGTGGAGTTATGGAATGTGCACAGAGATTAAGAGAGCACAGAGATGGGGGCTCTACCAGAATGGACAGAAGACCAGAGAAAAGCTTCCAGAGGATGGTGATACCACATCCTTAACTCACAGACCAGTAAATAAATAGAATAAGTTGGTGGAGGCTCACTTTACTGAGATGGATTTTGAGGCCAAGTTTTGGCCTAGCAGGAAAGAATGCCACAATCTCTTAGGAGTATCTCCCATGAGAATCCCATCGAAAAGAGATAGCATGCTCTGCATATTTCTAGTTTCTGGTTTAAAGGGAGAATAGCAAAAGATTGTTCCAGCGTGAGGAGGGCTCAGCGTGATTAGAGGTCCAGAGGCAAATGAGGGCTGATGTATGGGTTGTGTGTTGCTGGGACAGAAAATGTGAGCCAGGGAGGGAGAGGGGGATATGAATGACCCTGGAGAGAGTTGTTCAAGGTCCAGTGATGGAAGGCCTCGGGTGCCATGGTAAGAAACTCGAGCTCTAGCTCTTAGGGAGGACAGAACCACTGATGAGGTTTAGTGAGGGACTATCTAGACCCAGTAGCGAAAGAAGTTTGAGACTGGAAACACGCTGATTTGAAAATGTGTTCTGAAGTCGTTCTTCTATATTCTAGCTATAAGCCAATAGTGGAATATATTGATGCTCAATTTGAGGCCTATTTGCAAGAGGAATTGAAGATTAAGCGTTCTCTCTTCAACTACCATGACACGAGGATTCACGCCTGCCTCTACTTCATTGCCCCTACTGGACATTCGCTGAAGTCCCTGGACTTGGTCACCATGAAAAAGCTGGACAGCAAGGTATCAGCTGCCTCTCTGATTACCATGCCCTCTCCTTTTAGATCACCTTTATCTTTTTTTTTTTTTTTTTTTTTTTTTTGTCACTGCACATTTATTGTTGTTTTTGTTGTTAGGTGCCGTCGTGTCAGTATCCGACTCATAGCGACCCTCGTAGGGTTTTCAATGGCTGAGTGCTTCGGGATTGCCTTGGGAGTGGATTGCCAGGTCCTTCTCCCATTTTTGCGGTGCTGGGAATTGAACTCTGGGCCTTAGAGACTGCAGCGCAGCGCTCTACCCACTGAGCTAAATCCCAGCCCCTATTAACATGCGTAAAATTAAAAAGATATCAACCATACCTCGGGTTAGTGAGCATTTGCAGGAACTGAAACGCTCAAAATGATCACCTTTATCTGAAAGCCCCAATTTATTCTACCTGTTCAGCATAATTACTTTTTTCTCTCTGTATCACAGAACCATGGGGTTTGGCCACGTGAGATTATACCTAAAAGCCTCTTTTGGATGTTAGGCAAAAACAAGGCAAAAAAAGGGGACAAAACCAGCATGGCCTGTTAGAAAGTATATGTAGTTTTCAAATGGAAGATTGAAATATAAATTTGAGGTTTGCTTTCTTTAATCCTTTCCTGAAATCTCCCTTTAAGTGTGTTTTTTTTTTGTTTTGTTTTTTTGTTTTTGTCTAAACAGTACTGTTTAAAAGATGCCTTTTCTCTCCAGAGGGACAAAATAATGAGAGAAGGGCTCAAGAGATCAAACTGTCCTCATGGCTTCCTATTGGACCAGCCCACAAAGGGTTGGATGGAGAGGTTGAAGCCTAGCCAGGCTCCTTGGGCTTCCAGTGCTTTACAGAAAAATACTCTCCTGGCTTCAAAGGATTATTGCAGCCAGAATATTCTTGGGAGAATAAATAGAAACCCTTCCTCACCCCATTTGATTCATTGCACTTCAGGTCCTGGGAACTGTGCCGGTGCCACTACCCTGAGGACGGTGGACCCGTGGGGAGGGGGCTGCTCTTGCCTGTCTTGTCCTGGAAGGTGGGCAGGTCCCTCTGTTCTCAGAGTGCCTGTTCACCAGTGGTATTCTGAAGGAAGCAGAGTGAGGTGGCTTCCTAACTGAGGGCCGGGTATGTAGATCAAGCCAGGATAATATCCTGCAAAGTGATTATGTTTAACAGAGGTAATTTAAAAAGGAAAAGAGGTAGGGCAAGACAAAGCAAATGCAATCTAAACAAACCAAAAACCCCAAGCATAAAATAGGTTAAACTTCCAAAGAGCTGAGTTATTATAGAGTTGGAGAGTTAGGTGGTGTTTGAAAATGGTGTTATCAAAGTTTCATTTGTACAAGTAAAGGTAAGAATTAAGTAAACACAATTATTTCCAACAAAAATTTTAGCCAGGTACCTTGGCACGCACCTGTAATCCCAGCTAATCAGGAGGCTGAAGCAGGAGGATCATGATTTTGAGCCCAGAGGCAGTCTGTGTGATTTAGTGAGTCCCTGCCTCAAAATAAAAAAAATTAAAAATGGACCGGGGGTGCAGCTTAGTGGTGGAGCCTACCACTGTGTTCAACCCCTCAGTAGCCCCCTAAAAAAAGAAAACAAAAAGATTTTTAAGCTCTTGCCAATGAGAGTAAAGAGATTTTAAAACTAAATAGCTTGATGCCTCTATCTACTCTGATCCATTTGGCCAAGAACATATGAACCTCTGTTGTTTTATCCATGTTAGTATTAACTGAATACTAAGTGTGTACACAAGGCAGCCAGTAAGTACAACAGGGAAGGGTTTTTTTTTTTTTTGCTCTTCGGGTCCTGATCCAAACATCTTCCCTGCCAGCAGTAATGTTTTCCTTAGTCTGCAGCTTGTTGGAGGAACCCCAGGCCAGGGCTTAGGAGGATGTGGAGAAGTTTGTTGACGAAAAGAGCTTTCTCTCAGCCCACCGTCCCACTCTGGTTTATCAGGGATTTCTGATTTGGCCCTTAGGATAAGAGGAGCAGCAGAGGAATGCAGAAATGACCTGAAAACCCTCCCTAAGGACGGCATGCTCCTGGGCTGGATGGAGAGGGTAGTTCTATGTCCATAGCATCTCACTGAAACCTGTGTACCTACCAGGGAGAGGAGGAAACTTAACTTAAAACATGAATTTTAATAAATGTGTCCTATGGATAGGGCTGGGGAAAACTGGAAAAAGAATGTTCTCCCTTGGGGTTTGGAGCCTGCACTCCAGGGTGTCCTGGGCTTTCTGCCATTAATGTCAAATTCTGAGTTCTCCCCTGTTCTTTGTAACTGAAGCTCAGAAAGTGAGCCTTGCTTTTGATACTAGGTTTCCCTATGGCCTGAAGGAGTCATTTGATAGATGCTGATTTTCAAAATAATTAGCTGCTGGGAATTTGAAAAATTTTAAAGTAGGTGAAAAAATTTTTTTTACTTAATACTCAGTTTCTCCTCTCCCAGTGATCTTCCATCATCAGAAGAAAAAAAAGGATGTGCTTTTGCACTGAGCTATCTCACTGCTCTAACTAAGAAAAGCTATGGTATTACACTATAAGGTATACAAACATCGACACCTAAAGAAGCTGGGAGAGGTCTAGAAGGAGAGGTTGGTAATTCAAAGAATAGGCTCCTTTGTTATCGCTGTTTGTCATAGAATAATAACACTTCCTTTTACTTTGTAAAATGGAATGAGGTAGTGCAGGAGAGGAAATTACAAGTGTGCTTTCAGTGTAGGATGGAAGGAAGTCAGAATGTTCAGAGCTGGAACTAAAAGATTATTCTGTGTTTTCTCAATTTTGAATCTGAGTAGAAGGTCTAATTTTTTTCCTTCTTTTTAGTTTTTTAAGACATGGTCTCACCAAGTAGCTTAGGCTGGCCTGGAATTTGCTATGTAATCCAGGCTGGCCTTGAATTTCCGATCTTCCTACCTTGGCCGCTTGAGTGCTAGGATTACAGGTGTATACTACCACATGTAGATAGAAAATCTGGTTTTCATTATCTTTATTTCTTACAGTGAAGTTTTGAAATTCTCATTTATTTGTTTGCTGTGTTTTATTCACTTGTCTGATTACTTTTCTTACATTGGAATCGTGTAAAAACGGACTTTTTTTTTTTTTACAGGTGAACATCATTCCAATAATTGCAAAAGCTGACACCATTGCCAAGAACGAGTTGCACAAATTCAAAAGTAAGATCATGAGTGAACTGGTCAGCAACGGGGTCCAGATATATCAGTTTCCCACAGATGAAGAAACAGTGGCAGAGATCAATGCAACAATGAGTGTAAGTGTTCAAGTAAAATGGGAGCAGGTGGCTTTCCTGGAAGCTTTTCTTAGCAGCATTGCAGAGTGGCTGGGAGAGCCTGCCCTGGGAACCTGAGGTCTTCAGCTGGGGTCTAGCTCTGCCTCTGCAGCAAGTCATTTAGTCAGCCTGTGCCTCAGTTTCCCCAGCTATCTAGTGGGAGAGTTAGGATGAGCTCAGATTTCCTTCCCATTCTAACAGTTACAATTTCTGTGGCAGATCTTCTAGGAAGGAAGCATCCGTGCAGTACCACTTCACACAAAGTAACTAAGGAAAATGATCTCTGTTCGCTTCTGTCAGTGTTAGCAGAAATAGGTCTGCCTATCTCAGTTTTCTTTCATAGTTGTCTTCTGCCTGCCCCTCCTTGCTCTTTTCTTGTACTTTTCTGAATCGTTGGGTAAACTGGCCATTGAGGATACAATGTCCACAGAACAGAAAAGAACTCGTCAGCGGCCATGGTTGTGTGTGTGCTTTTACCTAACCCCTTCTGCTGAACCTCCGTCCTGCCCACTAATACCGGCCTGTTCTCCCCATTTCTTTATGTGTCTAGTAGCCATGGCTCACCTATGAGCCACAGTAACTATCCATGCCTTGCTTCTTTTGGGAATGCATAATTTCTATAAAAACAGCATTCTTTGCACACAGTAGATGCCCAATGGTGATTGTTGGAATTCAGAATAATAAAGTGTCTGGAATTCCTGGGAGAAGCTGGAGGACAGAATCTCCCTGGGAAATAAGCATAAGAGGTGTGAAAGAAAGGCTGCCAAAAGGGAAACTGACTAGATTTCTTCAGGAGCACCAAGATTCATGGAAAAGTAACAGTGAGGGGTTTTGGTCCATTATGAAGTGAATGTTTAACTAATGGAGCCATCATGGTGGAAGAAATGCCTTATTGAAGTAACAAAGTCACATTACAAATGGTTGGCAGACAGTAGATTCTGTTTCAACCCACTTAGAAGAAATAGTGGAGCAGGGGTTCACATAGCATTGAACTAGATAATATGTAAGGTCTCTTCCACTTCTAGCAGTCTCTGATTATGAATTTTGAGAGATTCATACTAACAGTAGCACCTGACGTTTGTGACATTCATGAAACATTTTTACTATGTGCCAAACGCTGTTAAAACTTTTTCATTTAATCCTCATAACAGCCCCTTGAATAGGTGCTGTGAGTACTCCTGCCTCAAAATGAGGAAACTAAAGCATAGAACCTACTAGTGTATAGCTATTGGTAGTCAAGGTAGAATTTGAACCCAGGCAGTTTGGCTCTCGAGCTGACACTCTGACCCTCTGTACTTAGTGCCACTTGAGCAGAGCCATGTACTTGTTAATCCTACAGTCAAAAGCTCAGCCTTGGGATGTCAGTGTAGCATTCAGGCAACATAATGAATGAATACAATCTACTTTCTCTTTATATTTCTAAATAATGTTTCATGGCCATGAAATGAAATTTTTGTTAAATTTCTTAGAAAGAAAATACTCATGAACTGTTGTTCCCTTTCTATCAGGTTAATAGAACTGAAGATCTTTGACATTCTAAATTAATACTGCTCTTTATTAAGAAATTTTCTTTTAGGCCCTTCATTGTGAACGATTCTTGCTGATGCACTGCCATTTGATGTGAAGAAAGCCGAGGAAGACTCCACTGGCAGTTGCTTTTGTCACACTGAGTAGAGATCTTTCCTTGGTCATTACACCAGAATGTAGGCTGCAAAGGTCCTCTTGTTCTTAAACTTCAGGGAACATGTTTTGGTGTCGGATTTGACATTTGAGAAAGAGGATGCACTTTACTCCTTTCTTTTAGAATGTGAGATGAACTTTGAAATGTAAATATCTTGTACATCACACAAAATATCACTTGTGCAAACCTGGGCCCAGGATTCTGCTAAGCTTTCTGTGGAAAAGGATTTAGCTTGAAAACATTCCCTTCCTCTCAACTTAATCTGTTGGGGAAGGACCCTGGATCAAGGAACCCAAAATAATAATTCTTGAAACATCTGTTTAAAATCATCTTATTCTTATATGATAATAGAAAACAGAATTAGTTTTCTCTTCCACCTCCAGCATGTAGCCGTAACTATCAGATAAACCAGTGTGGCAGAGTCATTTGTCTTGGACACCATCTCTGCTTGAGATAGATCTAGATGCAAGGCTTGAGCCAATATTTTGGGTTAAAATGTGTTTCTGACTTGAAATTTGTGCAAGATCAATTGTGTAAAACAGTTCTGTTCCCTAGAAATACAATGTGAGTTGCACAAGTAATTTAAATTTTTTTAATAGCCATATTGGGAGAAGGACCTAGTAACCCACTCCCAAAAAACAATCTGCCATTGAAAACCCTATGAATAGCAGAGAAGCACTGAAAATAATGTTTTGAATGTTATAAGTAGGGTGGCTATGAGTCAGACACCGACTCAACAGTACCTAATACCAACAACGATAGCCATATTAAAAAAAGCAAAAAAGTATGATTAATTTTAGGGGTCTACTTAATGCATTATGCCCAAAATATCACTTCAACATATTGAAGTGAAATATCACCTCAACAGTTTAAAAATTACTAAAATGATACTTCAATAGCAGGTCCTTGAATTCCAGTGTATATTTTATAATGATAGTACATCTCAATTAAGATTTCAAATGTTCATTAGAAATACTTGATCTGTATTTATATATCATAAAATTTAGTTAAAAAGCAGATTCACATACTCAAGTTATTCCTAACATAAAATTTTTCAATATGAAATCAGTACCAAAATGATCCTTTTCCTTTAAAATTTTCATCTTCCTTGGCAAAACTGATCTATTAAAAGATTTTGAATTGGAAGCAGATGAAAAGCAGTCCTGCCAAATAATAAAGTTATATTTATAGGGAAAAGACTTTGTGCTGCTTTCATTGTAAATTTAAATGTAAATTATTTAAAAGTAAATAAAATTGAGCCAGGTACAGTGGCGCACACCTGTAATCCCAGCGGGTCAGGAGGCGGAGGCAAGAGGATCACAAGTTTGAAACCAGAGGCGGTCTGCATAATTTAGCTAGACCCTGTCTCAAAAAGTTAAAAAAAAAAAAAAAAATGTCCTGGAGGTGGTAGCTCAGTGGTACAGCACTTGCAAAGCATGCAAGTGTGAGGCCCTGGGTTCCACCCCCAGTGCCACAAAATTAAAAAATGAGTTTGTCAGTCCTACAAGGCATATTTCAATTGCTCAGTAGCCACAGATAGTGAGTGGCTACTATGTTGGATGGCACACATTTAAAGCTCAGTGCATAGTTGCCATGACTTTCACAGTTTCCCCTTGAACCTAGCTCATTTTAAATATTGAGTATGTGGCTCTAGGGGGTAGACTGCATGAAGTCCATCCTCCAGACCAGAGCACACTTGCCTGCATGCCCCCACCTTCCCCTTGTGACTCTCTAAGGGTGAGAGTGCAGAGGTGGATGGGGAACTGTCTTTGTCAGAGCTGAGAAGCTGACCTCTGTCATCTTCTCTTGCTTGGCAGGTCCATCTCCCATTTGCAGTGGTTGGTAGTACTGAAGAGGTGAAGATTGGCAACAAGATGGCAAAGGCCAGGCAGTACCCCTGGGGTGTGGTACAAGGTATGTCCATCAGGAAGAAGGCTCTCACATTTAGTGCCTATGGGGAACGGCCACATTTCTTCCCTGCCTTTCTTGGGTAGGGAGATGTTCAACAATGGGTAGGAACGTGTGAGTGAAGCATCTCACCCTGGGCCACTGAGGGGTAAGGAAGGAGACACAGTCTTCGGACTGGTAGACAGAGGAGAGAAGCAGCTGCCATGCCCTAATTGCCATCAGGCAGCTCCTCAAGATACTGGGTTGTATATGAAGTTCAGTATAAATTCCAGAAAAGGAAAAAGGGTTCTTCCTAGGAGCTTCAACCAGGTGAATCAGCAAGGTATCAGAAAGCTGCAAAAATTTTCTTGCATACAAGAAGGTTCTTGTTTCTCCATCATCCCTGGGAAAGTTGTCTTCCAAGGCAGTGTTATTTCAGTAAATATCTAGTAATGTGCAGGGAAACTGCCCTGCACAGTTCTTGACAGCAAGTAGTGGTAAGACATTGGCTGGCTTTGGAGCCAAATGATAGAGAATTTGAAGGTAGACTTTGTTACCACTATTTGGGAGGTCAGCTTGCTTACCACAGCCAGGCTTCTACATCTGCAAGCCAGAGTCACAGTACCTACTTGGCAGAATGATTACTATACATGAAGAGGAGATTTGTAAAGCTCTTCCTGCAGCACCCTGGGCTGAGTAGGCAGGTAGCAGTCATCGTCAGCATTGTGGTTGATTTCACAAGTCTTGTGTTCATCAGGAATGGAAGGTAAGGCCAGCAAAGCATTTTCAGATTGCATTGAGATCTCAAGAGATTTCAGGAGTGATAGTAATGCCACCTTGGAAGGGTCCCTTCAGATTTTTGTGACTTTGGTACTGACTCCCTGCCTCCCCTTCCCTCTCACAGTTGAGAATGAAAACCATTGTGATTTTGTGAAGCTGCGGGAGATGCTGATCCGCGTGAACATGGAGGACTTGCGAGAACAGACGCACACCCGCCATTATGAATTGTATCGGCGCTGTAAGCTCGAGGAGATGGGGTTTAAGGACACTGACCCTGACAGCAAGCCCTTTAGGTAGGAGGGCACCTGACAGTCAGATGTTCTTTAGACAGTGTCAGTGGTGCACCACAGAAAAATGCTTGTTGGGTTGAGGCACTGATGAGTCCCTTGGCAGGGTGGTTAGTGGCACTAATCACCACGCATTGTGAAAACTACTTTATTTGCATTTCTTTAACCAGTCTGTGTAGTGGATGCCATTATTATGCACATTTTACAGGTGATGAAACGTAAGGCACTGAAAGTATAAGCATCCTGCCTAAGGTCCTATAAGTAGTAAGTGACAAGGGAGGGTTTTAAGCCCTCACCATGTGGCTCTTCCTGGGCTCTTAAATGTTATGTTTGCAGAGTACAGCGCCCAGCCTATGTATTCTCATGGTGTGGCTGCTGGTTACAGTTTTGCTCTGTTTATTTTTGCCAAATAAATCTAAATTTCCAAAGCTGTTAGGTTTTCAAGGATCCTTACCATCATTCAGTGGTCTGGTACAAGTCTAACAGCAGAAGAATTGGAAAGGGAATAACTTCTAGAAAGTTTATATATTTTCCCACTTCACTGATACATGGAGATATAAAGTGTTAAAGGGAAAAAAATGAATGTAGAATTAGCATCCTAGCAAATGCCCAGTGCTTGTCAGAGCCCAGCAGTGAAAAGAGGGTTGGCAGTAGAGGGGTACAGGTGCCCACACCAGGCCTGGTGAATGATGGGACTGCCCTGGGCCACGGTCGAACGTGAGGCTGCTGGGCAAGGTTCCTACCTCCTGGTAGATGAGAGGATTGTTCAGATCCAGCCCGAGCAGTTTCTTAATGCAGATTTGAATGGAGTCCATGTGAGGTTTGTCTGGGCTCTGTGCCTCTTCTGATTAGGGCCACAGTGCCTGTGAAGAAACTGTGGTCCTCCTGCTTTGTGGCTACCCCTGTGACACATGTTGATGCCTACAAGCCACAGAACCTTAGGCAGCCTGTGCACAGTGCAGGCAGATTCTGTCCCCTGGGTCTGAGTTGCCTTTGTGGGAGAAGGTTTATTTTGTTGCAATTGCTTTAGAGCTAGTTTGATGATGCCTAGGCTGCTCCCTTGTACCACTGCTGCTGGGGAATCTCATAAGTAGCTGTATGTTTGGAGAGAACAAATGCAGACACCAGGCAAAGAAGTTAACCAAGAAGTTAACTTCTAGCCAAATTTTCAGGATTTAATCTTGTGTGGCACTTTCTGAGGCAAGGTGCAGCAGGCCTTTTTGTACACACAGGTTTAGCTGACCGAATGTTCAGATACGTTTACCAGAAAATAGTTCCACAAAATCAAGCCTACTCTATGGCCATTAAATCTGATAAAAACGCCGGGCACAGTGGCATACACCTGTAATCCCAGCAGCTCGGGAGGCGGAGACAGGAGGATTGCAAGTTCGAGACCCCGCGGTAGTCTGTGTAATTTGGCAAAACCCTGTCTCAAAAAGTAAAAAGAAAAATGGACTGGAGGTGCAGCTCAGTGGTCCAGCACTTACAAAGCACACAAGCATGAGGCCCTGGGTTCCATCCCCAATACCGCAAAAAAAAAAATAAAAATAAAAAAACAAAACAAAATGAAAAAAACACCACCACCACCACAACAAAAAACTGATAAAAACAACTTTTGTGTGGAAAAGGCTCTGTAGTATTTCAAAGAGTATCTGTTTTCATGCACAGAACTGGAACAAAGGAACTGCTATAAAATTAAATTTATGGGCCATTGGATTCATTCAAATCCAGACCATGTTGAAGAGTACTGGGCTGAGTCAGGAATCTGGATTCAAATCTTGACCCTGCTACTACTCACATCTTTCACCCATGCAGGCCTGAGGTCCTTCATGTGGGCCAGACCAGGGGACAAATAAGATCTAGCAAAAGGATTTTCTGTAAGGGGTCAGTTCTACAGACTCCATATGGTCTCCTTACAACTACTCAGTTATCCTTTTCTTACTCAGAAGCAGCCATAGACCATAATACAAATGAATGGGCATGGCTGCATCCCAATAAGATTTTATGTGTAAAAACAAGAAGGAAGTGGCCTAGATATGGTCCTTGTGCTGTAATTTGCCAACACCTGGACTAGATCATTACCTGCAATAGCCTGTGGACTGCCTGCAAAACTTAGAGTGTATGCACCTCAGTTTGTTAGAGGCAATTTTCCTTCCACAGTGGCCTTCCACAATTCAACAGAGTGTTGACTGGCTCTCTGTTGCTGGCATTTTCATTTTTCTACTAGTTTCAAGTTTCCTTTCTGATGGTTAAATGGGAAAATGTATAGACCTATAAATTCATTAGCAAGGCCTTTTCTCTTTGTCCATATAAGAAAAATAGCAGGAGAAAGTAGACCTTCTAAAAATGAATGCTTTCCATCACCTCAATAGCTAGGACCAGGTTTTCTATTTGACCTGGAAGCAGTTTCTCCTCATAGACAGCCACCCATGCAAACTCAGATGTCCCCCACTCTGTGGGAAAGATCACTGGGAACACAAAAGTTGCCTTTGAAGCGAGTTTGACTTCCCTGTCTTGGCAGCCACTACTTGAAAGGTCTCAGCCTTTCCCTTGGGGAGTAATGGGTCCCCCAGCACTTCTGTGCCCATGGGCCCACACTGACAGAGGGTGGAGGGAGGGGACTGCACGAAGGAGGCAGAGTTAAGGATAAGCAGAAAGCACAGTTGATTTCAGGGTCTTCCTGGAGTTTTATCTTTGAAGTCTCCCCTCCTGGATGTTCTTGGAAGATTTTTTTTTTTTCCTATGAATTTAGGGTGGCCTGAAGCCATAGAACTGTGGCGTCCAATCCTGTCAGGTCTTGGAAGCTAAGCAGGGTCGGGCCCCGTTAGTCCTTGGATGGGAGACCACCTGGGAACATCAAGTACTGTAGGCTTGGGAGAAGGACCCAGCAATCCACTCCCAAAAAACAATCAGCCATTAAAAACCCTATGAATAGCAAAGAAGCACTGACAATAGTGCTTTGCCTGTTGTATGTAGGTCACTATGAGTCGGACACCAACTGGAGAGCACCTAACAACAACAACAGCATGAATTCAGAGTGAGCTTGGAGGAGTATAAATGAAAGGCTAAAGGTTTATACCCTAAACACAGAAGATTCCTGTATGCAGTGAAGTTCATCCTTCCCTCTGAGCATGCTGTGTCCACTCTGTGCTCTGGGCGCCACTTGTGTTTATAGTATGTGTTCATAAAGAGAGAGGGACCTCCAAGGCAATTCTAATGGTGGCAGCCATCACCTGTATACATTGCACAGTGTGAGAGAAAAGCAGGAGCAGGGCCACGCAACGCTGGGTGGTATTGAAGCCCTGGAACCACAGCATGGGCAGTAAATCTAATGGAGTGCCGCCCTATGTTGTCCTTGAGCCTGTCTAAATTCAGAGTTCTGTCTTTATTGTTCCCTGGCAGAATACATGGATACCCAGGCATTAGCCTGCTCTCTCCCATGCCCGCCTTTCCCATTCACCGCCACACCTGCCCAACTGCTGCCCTGCGGCCTTGGAACTTGCTTCCACCCAACCATAGCACCTAACCCTTCCCTGGACTGAGGGTCTTCCTTCCCTGCTGGTCCCTTTCTGTCTTGCATTTTTGGGTGGATGAGAAGAGGGGACACACACAACCAGTGAGGACTGATGGCATCCCCCTGAGCTGCTCTTCTGGTACATCATTCCTGTTTTACAATAGTCCTGGCTCAAACTGCTCCCTCTTCCTCTCGAAATACCACTCTCTCCTTGACTCACCACCAGGTGGCTCACAGAAAGTGCCTGATTGCCACTCTTCTCTCAGAGACTATGGCGTTCTGAGGCCTGTGAGATCCATTCGTTTTTTAGGAGTGTTGAGGCGTCACGCTAGCAGTGCAGTTCACTAGCAGTGCAGGGCAGTGGGTAGAGCTCCCATCTGAGTGAGGCAGCCTACATTCAATCCTGGTTTCATCCCCTCATGGTGTGAGCCAGGCAAATGATAGCCCATGTGTTCACATTTCTCCATCTATAAAATTGGAGGTGATAGACTTGTGCCTTTCTGGCTTGTTGAAAGAATGAAATGAATTCACATGTGTAAATTGCTCCATAGAGGTCACAGTGATGGTGATCGTACTGTGCACACCCTCCACTATGATGATTCTGGGAGCCTCAGACAGAGAGAATTATGCTATGTAAATGACCACACTTAAGGTTGAAGGTATCTGTCTTCATTGTCTCTTCCCTTGATTTCTATAAACAAAAGTTTCCTCTCCGATGGGCTGCTAAAAATGAGAAGATCCTTAGTTTCAGACCAGGTTAAAATCTTGTGAAACAACTTCAGATTTCTTACTTAAAAAGGATGTTAATAACTGCAATAAAAATTAAGTTTGAAGAGCTAAAATTTGCTAATAGGATCATTTCTTTATGTACCTGTGAGTGGGTGATATAAAACTAGTTCATCCTGAATGGGGGTTCAATGCCTTCAAAAATTAGTGAGCATTCCTGCTATCTGGCGCTTGAGGAATATATTCTGTTGATGCTGTGGTTGGTCTAAGTTACTTGTAAGTAACTTAGTATAGTTTTGACCCCTTAGGTAAGGTTTTAGGGTATCTTTCTCATAGGTTGCTATGATCATTGTTCCTCATGTACGAGTTCAAAAGCTGGTTCACATCTTAGGATATAACGATAGAATTAAGAAGTAGCATTTTTTAGCTGTGTGCCATGGCTCACGCCTGTAATCCTAGCAACTCAGGAGGTGGAGGTAGGAAGATTGCAGATTTGAGATCAGAGGCACCCTATGGAACTTAGACCCTATCTCAAGATAAAAATAAATAAATAAATAAATAATGGGCTTGGGGTATGCAGCTCAGTGGTAGAGTACTTGCAAAGTAGGTGCAAAGCTCTGGGTTCAACCCCCAAGTACCACACACAAACAAAAAGAAAAAAGCATTTGTTAAGCCTATTTTCCTACTCTACCCCAGGATATCGAAACTTAATAGATTCATGGCTAAGATAAATCATGGCAAAGCCACTCTTAGGCTTTTTCTAGGACAAGGGCATTCTGACTTTGGACTGGAAACATCGGTATACAAAACGTTTTCCACCATGCTTCAGTGTTCAGATTTCATGCAGAATACCAACTCTGCTTGTTCACATTGAACTCTGATATTTTTTAATTCTAGCCTCTTAAACTTTCTGTTTTAACATTTTGGTTAAGATTTCTGGTTGAGTTGTGTCCATAGTTTGAAAATGTCTCCAAAAACTGGAGCGTTAGTTAGATTGTAGTTGGTACTGGATAAGGCAGAGTCATCTTGAGAGTTCTCTGCATTTGGGGTAGCATTATCCAAAGCACATTCTATCTGTGAGTTACTTCAGAAAGTTTCCATGATCAAACAAATCTAAGGAGCTCTAAGTTAATCACGTTGAACAGATAGTTTTACAGAAGGGCGTCTCAGAGCATTTATGACAAGCAGTGCTTAGCAAGCTAGTTATCACCTAGGAAGCATTTCAAAACAGACTATTTGACCTTGGCAAGACATTCTCAGTGTGCATCTCCAGGAGTGGGCGTAGGAATCCATATGTAGAAAAGTACATTAAGATGTACCCGTGTGGTCCTGATGTGGTGCCAGGGCCGGGAGCCACTGTGAATCTCCTGAAGGGAAAGCACACAGCATTTCCTCGCACTCTCTTGATTCTGGAAACCCTGCTTTGGAGATTTCTCTCTTGAAGGTAGATAATGATCTCTGGAACATACACTGTCTCTATAAAAGGTGTTTCATTGCTTATTAGAAGGGAGAATTCTATTCATTACACTAAAATCAACAGAAACTGAGTTTTCTGTAAAGTCTTATAGCAGGAGCAAATCATCCTTTGCCTTTGGCAGTTCTCATGCAAATAATGGTGATAAAGTGTTTATTACAGCCAGATGTGGTGGCACACACCTATCATCCCAGCGACTTGGGAGGCTAAGGCAGGAGGATCACAGGCAGCCTGTGCCGCTTAATGAGACTGTCTCAAAATAAAAAAGGGGCTGGGGTGCAGTTCATTGGCAGAGCACTTGCCTAGCACAGGCAAGGCTGTAGGTTCAACCTCCAGTATTGGATAGAGGGGAGAACATTTTATTACAAACTGACAAAGAAAATGAAATTCATGAATAATTTTATAGTTATATTATTTACACAATTCTATATCTCAGTAGCTATAGATCTTAAATTTGAGATCCAAATACTGCTGTTAATATTAACCAACATGAACATTGTCTAACTTGTTTTTGTCTCTTAAGATAATATGAAAACTAAATATATGTCTAGAAACTCAAAACACATGATTATTCATAAGTAAAAAGGGGTAGAAATGTTGAAGGCAGAAAATTTATTTCTCACAAGCTAATAAGGGTTTTACAGAATCTACCCATCCTAACACAACCTTTTTCTAATCCTAACCTAATTGCTCAGTTCATTATTGATCTGTGTGTCTGTAGGCACATGAACTCCCCCATGGGAATTTCCTTTTTCTCCATCTTAGTGGGTAGATATGAATGCTCTGGGTGGCTCTGCACGGTGCCTGGTAGCATTCATAGTTGCTATCCAGTTTATAGTCTGCTCCTGGGATGAATGTGGTCCCTGGGTAAAGGTAGATAACACTGCAGACTCGTGGTACCATATAACTATTGTCTGGAAACTGTAAAAGAGAGAGAGCACCTTATAGAACATCAGCCACTATTTCTTTCTAGTGTGCAAGTGTGCGTGGTGGGGGGTATTTCTTTAGTCATGTTACCAAAGGGAGTTTCTCTGTAGATGTCTTTGTTCTGACTTAGCGATAAAGCCTATCCATGGCATTCAGTATAAAATGTTGGGCTCTAAGTTCTGTAGACAGGAAGAGGATTGGGTTCAAAATGAAAATAAAACTCCTTCCTGCACTATTTACAGTTGGCAGTATAATTTGAAAAGTGGCAATTTTCTTTCTTTCTTTTCTTCTCTTTCTTTCCTTTTCTGTTCTTTTTTTGTTTTCTTTGAGACAGGGTCTCATTGTATAGCCCAGGATATTCTAGAACTCACTACGTAGACCAGGCTGTCCTTGAACTCACATTGATCCTCCTGCCTCAGCCTCACGAGTGCTGGGATTGCAGGAGTGCACCAGCATGCCCGGCTTGAAAAGTGGCAGTTTTCTACACTACCTTTAGACGTACTCTTATTTCTATAGTTTGTTCCCAGAGTCTGTTTCTCAGATTTGGAACTGGAGGGAGAAGTGGAGGAAGGGGAACATTTATTAAGCACTCATTATATGTCAAATGCTTTACTCACTTTTCCCAGATCTAATTCTCACAATCACATTCCTGGAAGGAAGTTTTCTTGTATCCCTGCCTTGTCTGTCTGTTGGCGGCTTGGAGAGGTTCTCTTCCCTAAGATCAGTTCGTTGATGGGGCCAGATGCCAAATCTGCTCTGACTCCAAGGCCTGTTATTCACTCTCCTCTCAGCCACATCCACCTTTTTTTTTCTTTTTTGCAGTACTGGGGGTTGAACCCAGGGCCTTGTGCTTGCATGCTTTGCAAGTGCTGGACCACTGAACTGCACCCCTAGCCCCCCTCCCTTTTTTTTTTTTAACATTTTGAGACAGGGTCTTATTAAGTTACGCAGACTGCCTCTGGTCTTGAACTTGTAATTCTCCTGCCTCCACCTCCCGAGCCACTGGGATTACAGTCGTGCGCCACCACGCCCGACTTTCATGTCCACCTTCTAAGATTCTAAATCATATCTTCAGCCCAGGTTTTCTCTGGGCAAGTGTATGCAAGATAAAACTTGGTGAGTGAGTGATACTCCTTTAGTGCTACACTGTGCATATTGCCTTATTTCTGGTTCTTGAGGAACTTGTCTTTTCAAGCACAACATAAATTTTTTTAAAAAGTCATTTCATTGGAGCTTTAAAGTGGTGAGCAGCAGCTCTATCTTTTGTTTGGAAGTAAATGGATAAAAATGGTAAGAACTGAAATTTCTTATTATGCAATTTCATGACCGTGTTCTTGGTTTGTCAATTTTGAATAGTCTTCAGGAGACATATGAAGCAAAAAGGAATGAATTCCTGGGAGAACTGCAGAAGAAAGAAGAAGAAATGAGACAAATGTTCGTTATGAGAGTGAAAGAGAAAGAGGCTGAACTTAAGGAGGCAGAGAAAGAGGTAAGCCGACTGTCCTCCTTCAAAAGACAGAAACCTAAGTCAGGTTTTATGAGTACTTTTCATGTTACAGGATTTCGTGCTGGTCCAGGTACTTTCCACATACATTTTATTAAAAGATTGGCCTACCAATCTGGCAAGAAACACAGGCCAGATATTCTTGTCTTTGTTTTACAGATAATAAACTGAGAGTCATAAAGTTAGAGTGATTTTTGTAGTCAGCATATGTAGGTAGTAGCAAAACCAAGACTAAAACTAGATCTCAGGTTTCTAAGCCTGATCATGTGGTCTTTGCAGCAACCTGTTCCTTCAATTTATTAGTCTTGACATGTGAGATTCAGTATTCTGGGAGTAATCCATGGAGGACCCTTTGGCACTATCTGGTAGATGATGGTTTGAAGCAAAACCCACCCTCCATGTCTGTGGGCAGGCTTCCCCAGTTCCCATGCCCTCCTGCTCCAGCATGCCTCCCACCCACCTCAGCCCCACCCCAGGCCAGACTCACCAAACTCATTAGCAATTTACAGGAGGTCTTACCACAACACTCAACCCATTTAATGGGGCCCCGGGGGTGGGGGTGCAGGAGAGCAGAGAGAAAGGGGGAGAGAGAGTGTGTAATATGTCTGCTTCTGCCAAAAATAATAAGTATCTTTAGTGCTTGATCTATGGCTCAGTATTTTTCTAAATGAAATCATCTAAATCACTTTCTCATTTTATCTTTGACTACTGAAACCTAGGGGCTATTTAAATAGCCAAGCACTTACAATGGTTTTGTTGCAGAGAAAGGAAAATTGAGCCTTGTTTGCTTTTTGCCTTAAGAAACAAATGGACAATGGGTAAAAATTTAGAATTATCTTGTTCTCTAGTTTTGTTTCTGATTGTAAGAGTGTGTGTGTGTGTGTGTGTGTGTGTGTGTGTGTGTGTGTGTGTGTACTGGGGATTGAACCCAGGGCCTCATACACTATTGGCAAGTGCTCCACCACTGAGCTACACCTAAGCCCAATTTTTACCTTCTTCATGCTTTTTAAAAAATAAGTATGTATCTTTTTATCAGAAAGAGTGTTCAAGGGATTTTTCGCCCCAAGGAGCTCCAGTGGCAAAGACGTGTAGGACCAGAGATGGCCCTCAGTATTTTAGCCTTGCTCCTCCACTAAGCCACCAAACCAGGACTTTGCTCCTGTAATTAAAGCAAATGCAGCCATGCAGAGCATGTTTTGTTTTTGAACAGATCCACAGAGACTGACATCAGTAAGATTTTCATTTCCTTCGCCAAGCCCGTCTTCCTCTTTTTCTCTCTAGCTTCATGAGAAGTTTGACCTCCTAAAGCGGACACACCAAGAAGAGAAGAAGAAGGTGGAAGACAAGAAGAAGGAGCTTGAGGAGGAGGTAAACAACTTCCAGAAGAAGAAAGCAGCAGCTCAGCTACTACAGTCCCAGGCCCAGCAGTCTGGGGCCCAGCAAACTAAGAAAGACAAGGATAAGAAAAAGTAAGCAGGTGTCACCCCAATTATTGGGAACCGCTAACAATTTATTCCACTTGCATGTCTACTTTTCCTATTTACAGACTGTTACCAGAAAAATAAAAACAAGTATTTTCTCTATAGTGCAGGGAAGATGGCAAAGGTTTTTAAAGTATTTTTAAAGGGTACACATGGATTAATTTATAAAACTTGACCACATTGATCAAGCAATCAGGACTGGAGTAACCTGTCATCTCCCATAGTGTCTTCTGCACCAACACTAGGATTCTCAGAGAAGACAGGTATATTTCTCTTCAGTACCTCTGAAGACAGTTTTCATGACTCTTGGTAAAGAGCATCCTAAAATCATGATGGTTGAAATGGTTTTTCTACTCTGTGTTGTAAGTCTTATTCCCAAACTGCAGCACATGCAAGAGCTGCTCGTGGCCACTGATTTCCTCTAAATTCAATGAGATGGTGAATTGTCTTATTGTGAAATGCAATCAAAATGCCCATCTAAATAACACACCCCTGCCAACTCCCAAGCCTCATGTGTACCCACACGCAGAACATTTTTACAACACGGCTTTGACTGATGTGCCAAAGGGTCATATTCTGCTCTGGTGTTATCACTTCCTATGATACTCCAAGAGCAGCTGTTTGAATCCAGTGGGAGATTTGCACTTCCTTAAAATTCTACGATTTGAAGCTCTCCTTTGAGTCATCTTTTAATTCTTTAGACTATAGGGTGCATGCAGTCTTATCAGCAGGTGTCAGCTTGATAGGCACAGTGATAAGGAGGCATTCGGAGAAAACCTTTGCGGTGGCCCCATAACAAGTCCACGGATGCCACCCTCCATTGTAGAACCTGCTGTGCTCTTAGGGCAGCTGTACAGCAACCCAGAGCCAGTTTCAGGATTCTTCTTCTTCATCCTTAGATGCCAAGGTGCTATGGAAAAAGCAGACAGCTAAAAAACAATCTACAAAAATGTAGATGCTCAAGCAAGCAAATAATTGCATTCTTTAAAAATAAAGCACATAGAATTGAGTCTCTGGATAATCCTGATTGCAGCTGTCAGATATGAGAAGTGGGTACGACATGGTTGCCCACTTAATCCGGGCCAGTGTGCAGCAGACTAAGTAATCTTGAAATGTCAGCTCCAGTAAATGCACTGTTACGATGACACTCTGAGAGAGTACTAAACCATGCTTTACACACTTTGATGTTCCAAGCTTTGAGACAGTAGGAAATATGTCAAGAGAGCAAAGGAGCAGGCCTCTTTTCTAAGCAATAACCAAAGCAGTCCATGTAGATGAGGTGGGATTTCAATTGGGGTTGGTACAGACCCAAGAGACCAGAGGAGTCCAACGACCCTAAACCTGGTCATACTGGGTCAATTCTGGGAGAAACAATTGCCTACATTATAATCCAGTTCAAGAAAATGCTTAGCCGCTCTACATGTTGGAAGAGTATCTGCCACTGATGGCCACGTTCCCCACGCAGAGCCAGAGGTTAAAGTGACTCTTCCAGTGATGACAATTGAAAGCCATTTGGGACTGAACCCTAGATGCGAACTAACCCATGATAAACATAGGGACAGGTGTGTGTGCATGTGTGTGTGTGTGTGTGCATGGCACACTTGTACACACATGTGTGCACACTTATGTCTGTAGGTATGAGTGAAGGAGAAAAAGCTGCTAATGCACAGCTTAGGAAACCCAAAGCCTAGGTTTTCTTACCCTGAAGCACTAAAGTGCGTAAGGTACAAGTTTTTAAACTAAAACTGTTTATAAGAGACCAGCAGTGTTAAAAGAATATTTCTTGTGTACTGAATGTGCCTTTAAGCAATTCCAAGAGCAGATCAGCATTGTGCCTCCATTCAAGAAAATCCATTTAGTAACGAACTTCCCAGTTACAGGGAGGCTCTTCCTTGCCCTTTTGAACAGATTAGGTTGGGTTTTTTTGTTTGTCTTATTTTTTTCCCCCATCCTGGGCCTTTATCCATATATAATGCTTTTAAAGTTTACATGACATTTGTGTGGATTCTACTTTAGCTTTATTTATATATTCTCATTTATTATTAATGGCATCAGACCTGGTGTGCAGTACTCACCAGGTTCTGTGCCTGACAGTGGCACACATTTTTTTGTGTCACTTCTAGGTTCTTACCCTTTTCCAGGCTTCCATTTGTATAGTGAAAGCAGCGGCTAATTGGAGGCCTGAATTGTAAAAGTTAAAAGACAAAAAAAAAAAAAACCCTCTCACTGCCAGTGGCAATGGAGAGTTTTGGCTAGAGAGGACCACAGAAAGATAGTAACTAGGGCAACCAGAGCAGCACCTTGAACAGAAACAGTAGGACTTCTCTTTGTCATAGTGGGTCAAGGTGCAAGGGTTACCACAAATGCCTCAGGAGCTGGCTTTGTTCAAAGTAGAAAACTTCCAAAGAGATGCTTATTTATTTACTGCTCTGCTTCCCCCTCCAAGCTTAACTTAGTGTTTCTAATAGTCTTAAATTCTCTTTCTTCTGTTCTAATGACGTGCTCCTTTTTTAACGTAGGTAAGGCTTTATACTTCTCCCTGACCTGTAGTGGCATGAGAGTATATAATATTTCCTAAGATTACAGACAAAGTAGAACTAACCCTGGCACTGCCATTAGCTGGACCCCACCTTCTGCCATCTCTGGCCACCAGGTCATTTTCCTCGTTCATGGCTGCACCACAGTGGTGGGACTGCCCGAGGGTAAGTTGTGCAGTGGACAGTGTTCATCTCTCCTGACAACAATTTGCACATTTGCCAGCAGGCATCTGCTGGTTAAGATCCATCTCTCCCAAAGGAAAGCTTTCAAGTTCATCATTGTAAAATGGGAATGTAATAACTACAGTTTATACAACATCCACTCACCTTTTTGAAAGTAACTTTTTTGGGGGAGGGAGGTCCTAAAGAATAAAGTTGCATGTTTTGGACTTGATTAAATTAGTCATGTCGACCTTGGGTTTGGCATTGCTTTATACTTAAAAGAGGGGAAAAGCTCCTGGCTTTGCTGTAGCTATAACTATATAATGATTGTTCTTTTTTTGTTCTTCCCGATTAGATTAGTAGCATGTCCTCCATCCACTATATTCTAATCCTCAAGCTACTTTAAGCCTCTTCTTCAAATCATTTGTACAAAGGCATCTATTGTATATTTATTCTCTGACTCCTTCAGCAGCTCAGAAGTGGAAGATGAAGCACCTTTTCAGCACTAATGTGATACCCACACCTAATAGACAATGGTTTTGTGTTATTTAAGAAACCAAAAGCCAAACAGTAAATCTTTCCACTGGAACACTCAGTGGTTTCAAGAAGTCACTCGTGAATTCTAAATCACATGCAAAAGGAAACTAACCACATATTCTTTGATTCAGTATTAAATTTTTGCTTTTGCTTGTCATGTAGAATAGCCTACTCAATTTTTTGGTTTTAATTTCTGTCGATTCCATAATCATTGCATGAGCATTTGCCATCACTGAGTGCTGGTGCTGGCGCTCCTAATTTTCCTTTCTTTTTAATTTATTATTATTTCTAACTTTTTTGTTTTGTTTTTTAACTTGCAGTGCAAGCTTCACATAAAGCCTGGCAAGCCAAGGATGTTCCCGCATTCACCTGCTTTTGCAGTAATAGTGTATCTCTGCCATCTGTGTCCTTTTGTTTTATTTTATTGTTTTACCCTTCCCCAAACACCAATAACTCTTAACTCATTTTGCTGAATGTTGTTGGGTGGTGGAAAACGATAGAACAAGGGGATAACAGCAAATGCTCTGTGCAGCTGGACTTTGTTTCTGGAAAGTAAATGATTGCTTTGTATGCCTATTCCGAATGGCAGCAGGAAGCATGCCTGTTACTTGTATGTCGCTTTGGACAGAGGAAAGTGGGGTAAAATGCTACATCTGACGTGAAAACTTCTCACCGCCTCAGCAGCTGAACTAAAACCCTGAGTAGCCATGACAACAACTTGCCTTTTCCTGATTATTCATCTCCATGGTTGCACAGTCCCTGAACTCACTGCCTCTTCTCCAAAACATGCTGCAAACTAAGGTAGATCTGTGAGGAGGCAGAATGGTGGGGGAAGCATTGTAGATGACTTTTACACTTACACGAGTTTTTCATTTTCATTGCTTGCATTGTTTGGCCCAAGCTTGTGGTCTGTTCAGACTGTCTCCTTCTGAGGGTTGAGACTGCATCTGAATAGCCGTGTCTGAAAGCCTGGTGTAGCTGGTGTAGGCTGGTATAAGAGAACAATGATTTTCACTCTCACAGTGTGTCCTTGATCCTCTCACAGCCTGAGACCTCAGAGGTAGAATCATAAAACATTGCTTAGTAGAAGAACCACCAAGGATGATGGGCTTCCCACAGCCTTCTAACCACTCACAGGAAGGAATCTTTCATAAACACACCTACATTTGCTGTCAGTGGGCTGAGAGGCAGGACAAGAATATTGGCACTTCTAATAAAAGTTTTCACTAGTCATGGGGGGAAAATGCCACAAATACTTCAAACAGAAAATTTGCTATAAGCCATATGTCATCTGCAGCACAGATTTCAGAGGACCTCGCCAATTTAAGGTAGAATGGGAAAGAACACGACCCAACCCATTAGTCAAGAAAGTAGAAACTGACAAAGAAAAATGAAGAAGTAGAAATTCAGCTTCACCTCCAGGTTCCCTGCTGGTGTTTCAAATCCAGTGGTCTTGAAGGAATTTTCCTTCTTCTCCCTATACCAAGACTAGCTGCTCCCCCGGCTCTTTGTATTGGAAGCCCGTGGCCTCATCCAGGTCTGGGATCACCCCATAAACAGCACACATCCTATCTGCTGAGTTTGTGCAGAGAAGGGCATATTTTGCCTCTTCTGTGCAGTTCTGGTGCTTAGCCTTTTATATACTTGGCTCCCCCTCCTCCTAAGATACTCCTGCCTTCTTCCTGGCTGTCTTCTCCTTTTTCTTACTTGAAAGGATAACATTTCTCGTGACCCTCCCCCTTTCCCCTCTGACTCCCACTGCTTACATGTTAAGTAAACAGGGTGGAACACACTGCATCTCACCTCCCCCAGCACACATTTTTTTTTTTTTTTAATAAATTTCTATCTGATCCCAGCAAACTTTTTTGGTCTAGTTTTATTTTTTCCTTTTCCCTTCTCTTTGTCCCAAGTCATACCTGAGGGGAAAGAAGGGATGGACTTTCATGAGCTGACTTAGGCTTCATTAGGCAAAATAAGAAAATGAATTTCCCTGAGGCACAAACCGAGCTAGGATGGAAATTGCAGACTAGAAGCAGCAGCAGTTGGGGTTGACCCACGTTCAGGAGCTACTGGACCAATGCTTGTGTCTTCTGTTTTTTTTTTAATATGCCTGGTCTGGAGCTAACTGTGGAGCAATCGAGGGCTCGGTGGCATGCTGACTCTTAACTATGGGCTGTCTTCGCTGCTGTGCTGGGCTCCACGCAAAAGCTTGAACATTTGTGTCGTATGCTTGTTCCAGCCACTGCTTGTGTGAGCATTTTTGTGCCTTGTAACAGATAATATGCTTTTATATTCTATTTCTTGCATCCCTAAAAGCTTTTGAAAATGAGCCTAGCAATGAAAAGCATCCAGCTGACTTTTTGATGCCACGATTATTAAATATTTTTTGCATTAAAGTTTCACAACAAAATAAATCTTATGGAGAGTCAGGGAATAAAAAGTCATAAGAAACATACAGAAGCTTTTTTTTTTTTTTTTTTTAATGTGTTGCTTCTGAACTTTTCTCTCCCACTGCTCCCCAGCCCTGTTTAGTTTGTTACTGCTGCTCTTTTCTTTCTGTATCTATGCCTTTTTTCACAGTAGTCCTTGGCTCTGCACGGAATAAATGATACCCTCAAATCTAATTGGATGTGCTTTCGCCTTTGCATGTAAGTACAGTAGTAAGAAACTTCTGAGATCTTCCTTGACTTTCTAAAATTAGAGGAAACAAATGGGATGTATGAATTTTTCCTTTCTTTCTTTTGGATGGGGATAGACAGAATGGTTTGAGTCGTCTTTTTTTTTTTTTTTTTTAAGGTAGCTATATTCAAAGTGGCCACATCTGTTTTTTTCCCCTTAATATATATGTTCTTTACCTTCCCCATGGTCTCAATGTAAAAACCAAAGTTACTGATCCCAGCCTGGGTTCTGTACAGCATCACAGGCATGGCTGGATTTGCAGATTTGTTCTGATTCTGACAATATAATAAAGAACAAGAAACTACCACCTTCCACTGGAGAAAATCAGGGAGAAAAACACTCTTATGCCAGGCTGCTTTTATGATCACTCGCATTTTACACCTTAGTTTAATGGCCTCTCCATTAATGGGGGGGGGGGCAAATAACCCTGGCTGCCCTCCCCCCCAATCTTTTGTTGAAACATACTGACAACCTTTTGATTTCTTCTGGACTGTAGCTACCCGTAACAGTTGTGTGATATGACGGAAAAGCCTATATGAAAATTTATTGGCAGTTCAGAGTCTAGGTTTTCCCAGCTTAGGCTCTGTATTGGTCAAGGTTTTGTCCAAAAGGGCATCTCTCAACCAGGGGAACTCTTTCATGTAATGCTGGGCATGAGTTTCTTGTTATCTTCCTCCCTTGCTTTGCAAGTCACCAGCGATATCACTTAATCTCCGTATCTTGTGCATCTCAAGTGAACAGACTTGGTTTCCTCACTTTCTTCACATATCCATAAGTGCTTCACATACGGACTGTTGAGTTGGAATTTTGGTTGTCCCCAACCCACATCATACTGTCTCTGTGTGGTCCTACCAGAACTGTCCATTTAGATCCGTTGGCCTTCCCATTTTCAAGTGTCTGGAATTGTCAAGTTTCAATTTCTAAAAGTCCTGGTTCCATGGGCAGGACACATATGTGATGACTCGTTAGCAGAAATTATGACCTACAACGTCTAGCTTGTATATGTAGGTATGAAGGGATTTTTTAAAATAAATTGACAGTTAAGCTGTGAACAGCATTAGAACTTTGTCTATTTCTTGATTTTAAAATATGCTGATATGCCTTAAACTGTAGTTGTAGATCTTGTCATTTTGCTGTTTGAAAATAACCAATGTGTTTTCTAAAACTGTTGTGTAACCTACTTTTGAGTGTTGATGCAGAATTGTCATATGTGTAAGCTGCATGTTACACACTTGTCTTTTTTCTATGAACTAAAATAATTGTATTGATGTGAAGCAGATCATTTTCAAGTATGGAAGTACTCACTTGGCAACCCACTGGGAAATTTGGTGTCTATTAAGGCAGAGAGTATTGAACAGGTCATCTATGCATTTATCACTAGTGCCAAGACATAAAGGGGGAAATATATTTTTACCCAAACATTGTTTGTGTGCCCTTTTGTGAGTTCTTTTTAGTCGCTGTTTGATATGCTTGTTCAATGGGATGAAGGAAATAGGGATGGTGGTGTCTCCTGCTTTCTTGCCTTCTGTGGTGGACTTCAGAGCTGCTGTCTGGGTGGCTCTGTTGTCTCCAAGATGCTTGCCCTGTGGTGTCCTGAAGCTCACACACCTTCTCCACCACCCTCCCACATTCCTGTCCCTGCTTGCCCTGCAGATCCTCCTCTTCCCTGGCCTATGGTGTCCACGCTGCCACTGCACCCCCTCCAGCCCGGCACAGTGACATTGTCCCTTTAACTGACACACTGCTGTTCTTTCCCAGCTTGTAGAGAAGCACTTTTTAAAAAGACTTTAAGAACCAAATTTGAATCTGAACCTTTCTTTTTTCTCTTCTGTAGCTTCTTCTTTATGTAACCATCCTGTTGACAAGCCCTACTCTCTCCTAATGGACATAGAGCATTAGAAGAGCAGGAGTTGTCTGTTCACACGTGTTGGGGAAGAGTTACCTCATTTCCACCATCGCCTTCCGGTCTCTTAAAGTTCTGGGTCAAATATTGCACTGTCGTTTGTATTTGTTCATGTCTGTTTACAAACCACTGCCCACAGTGGCTGCTGAAGTGACTTTACTATCAAAAATAGTAATACTTAATAATATTAATTAAAAGGAAAAAGGAAATTGAGTGAAACAGAGAGCTTGGGCCCAAACCCAAGGTCTCATGCTGGAATCCTCTTGCTTAGCTGTCACGTTCTTGAAGCTGCTGATCCAAGAACTTGTGGACGGAAGACAGCATGTACCCCTACCTGAGGTGGTCCCCACCTCTGGGGAAAACTTGACTCATGGTAGCTGCTGACCTCTCTGTCCCATGAGCAGCATTCTGAACAGCCCCATCAGGATCCTCAACCACCATCGGGTCATAAGATCTGTGCAACACTCTCCTTCCTTCTGCTAGTTTTGTGGGTTGTTTTGGTGTTTGGGATTTTTTTTTTTTTTTTTTTTTTTTTTTTTTTTTTTTTTTTTTTTTTTTACATTTGATATTGCATGAACAGAGATGGCTGCAAATTTTTTCTTTGGAGTGTCCCGTTGATACGATGTTTTTATTTTTCAGCTGACCATCTATCTGCCTCTTGAGAGAGAGAGAAATGGGCATCCTTCCTTTAAATTCAGGAACCATTGTTGTTTTATTCAACCTTTTTTTCCTGTTATCTGCATCCCTTATATAAGTTGTTTTGGGACTGGGATTCTGGTTGGGGTCGGGGGAGGGAGAATTCCAGCTAGTCAGTTCTGCTTTTTTGTATTGGTTATTCAGACTTACTTTTGGTATCAAAATTATACCAGCTTTAAGCTCACTTAAAGGGGAAATATAAGTGAATTTTAAATCATAAAACTGTTTAATATGTTCTCCTCATCATAGATACAATTTTAAAATCTGCTTTTTTGTTACCAGGGTTTTGATCTACTTACAAGTCTTAATCATGTTTAAAATGTGCAAGTATTGGGAAGATGACATTTTTGCCTTTGGGGATCAATTTATATTTAAAGATACCTTAAAATAATTTTCTGACCCATCCCTGCCTTTTTATTTGTTGTGAAGCTCTGCTTTACCTTGTGTCCATGAGGTTTTTTAAATTTGTTTGTATTGTTTTTTAAACAGGACCCATATGTCATGGACCATGAGAAATGAACCCCAAACAAGCACACATCCCCTCCCAGATAACAGCATCACTAACAATGCCCTGACTCACATTGTCTGCTTAGAGTAGCCCACATGACTTTCTCCACAATGTCTGCAAAAATCCTGCTGGGAATCAAAGCATTCAGACTAGGACATTTGAAATACACTAACAGCCAAACATATGCTTCTGCCAGTTGAATGAGCCTGTGATTTCCAAGGCTGACCTGTTTGTGTTGAGTCACATTTAGAGTAAGATCACTTAAATAATAGTCACCTCAGGAAATTTTCATAATCAAGGGACACTTTTCAAATTCATATATCATAGAACATGGCTGTGCATTTTAGGTTAGCTTTCAGGTTCAATGGTCATCTTTAGCTTTGTTTATTTGCATCTTCATTTTTCAGCCTCATAGTAGGAAGTTCATAGACGTATCAATAGGTGTCCTGAGTTGCAACTGGTCAAGCTCCTCAGGAGGGGTCCTGCTCTATAAGAAAAGTAGCCTATGCTTTGGTTGGGAATGAAATGAAAGCAACAGTCCCTGCTGCTTCGATTCCTAGAAAGAGGTTACTTAGAGCAGTTGGATGAGCATGTTGACAAGCAGCTTTCTCTACTTAGAAAGAGGCTATTACTATGTCAGTAAAGTCAGACTCATCCGAGCCATTAAATGATCAAAACATGAGTCAAGAGCCACCCTCTTCATACAACACTATAGTCTGTAAGGAGAGAAATCCAGTGATGTCACCAGTGGCAGGGGTGGGTTATCAGCTTTTTGACACCAGAATATGATACATTATTAGTCTTGTAAGTTAAACATGGAAGTCTTACTGGAACCTGTGTAACCACTATAATTGGCTTTATTCTTATTCTTATTTTTAATATTTTAATATCTTTATACTAGCACTCATTTTAACACATTCTGCATCAGGTTGTTAAACATGTATTTTTTGCAATATCTAAAAATCAAGTTTGGGAGTAATTTTTTGTGTGGGCTGATGTTGCTATTCCCGTTTTTTCTAAGACCCCAGGTTAGAGGAAGTGTTGCAAGCAATCATGTTCATGGGAACAGGCTATTCTAATAAGCAGGTTAGTGTCCATCTAGTTACAGCTACCTCAGGGAAGCTGGTGACAGACACTGCTGAGCAAGTGCCTTGCCATCTCTCTATCCTAAGATAGACTGCCATTTGTTTGGCATTTGACCTCAGGTAATTCCTTTTCTCAAGGGTTGACAAAGCTAGTAAGTTCTTAATTTCTCCTTAAGGGTTGTGAAACTATCTTGGGGGTAATTATTGGCAATTATAAAAATTATTGACATCCCAGGCTAAATTGTGGAAAAGCAGGGAGAATTGAGTGATCAAAACTTATTTCCACTGGTAACAGCCTTTTTATTTTCCATTCAGTCTTAAAAACTAAATTTCAGATACAGGATCTGCCATATACAAGCAGAGTCTAGGAGGTCTATTTAAGATTAGCACAGCATATTATAAAGGAGAGATCCATCTTCTGAATTAGTGTGTGTTGAGCTGGGCAAAAAGAAAATAGGTCACCATCCCAATATGCTTGGTCACCCTTTTTTCTCATCAACAGTGCTTATCATATGAAACTTCCTTCTTATTTTATGGTTTTTTGTCTGCCATCCACAGACTTAGTAAACAATTCTAGATGTCTGAAAAACTAAGTGCATAATTTTGACTGTATTTAGATGGCCTTTCTATATAAGACCTTTTGCTTCACAGCTGATTTACCATTTTTCCATCCCGGATATGAACAGAGCACTGTGGCTCCCTTTGAAGATCCTTGGGCTTGAGTTCTATGACCATAGTATCTAGTCCTTGTGATTGATACCATCTGGCTTTCAGATCCATCTCTAGCAAGCACCTGGCTTACCCAGGACTGGTGAAGGGGTGGAATGCATGTGAATTTGAGAAAACTGATTGTAAACCTAGATGTTCACTCACCTCCGCCTCTAACTTTGCTCTTCCTAATTGATATATATATATATATATATATATATATATATATATATATATATATATATAAATGTGATCTGGTTGTCAGCAGAACACCATGTGAGATACAAAGGATTCCACATCTGCTTCAGATAATTTGCAGTGCCGTTAGTTGAATGGCTTTTCAGTCCACTGTGGAAACTTTCAAAATTGTGGCACCTGGATGAGGGGAGGCAGAGGCTATTAAAATGAGGTTGGCTTCTGTCCCACAAAAGAACCAATGAGTGAATATGTATAACAAGGAGTGGAATGACATTCCATTAAAAGCTGGGTTTAACCTATGCATTCTTTGCTGAAAGACTCTACAAGAGTTACAAGTATAGTTCTTGCTTTCTACATCCCCCATCCTGTTACCATTCCAAATACTTTATTCTGTATAGGGCACCAATCCTACATAAGGTGCTGGGGAGGTAACCACACACTATTAATCGCACTTGTGCCTCAGTATACTTCCTGAGTGCAACAAATTTTTGGAGTAAAGGACAATATAAGCCCTTCTGTGCTCACTTGTCTGCTAAAGACAGATCATATTCTGAAAAACAAAAAGGTGGTTGGTTCCCTAACCAATCACATCTTAAGGGGGTTTGCCTGAAGTTGCTCTTCATTCTGGAGTATCCTTTTGCCTAACAGAATGAGCTGTTTCCAGGAAATGAGAAACCAGTTCACATGCAGAGGGCTATTCAAAATGTCTTTTTTCTTCTGCCTTAATTATTCTGTGACATAACAAAGTCAATTCTGGCATTTGTTCTACTGTGAAGGTTATACCTTTAAGAATCAAGATAAAGGGAGAACTCTCATTTCACCTTTAACTGAGAAGCTCCTGGGAACTAAAAAACTGGAGTTGGGGGCTCATATTTCTGTAGCTAAGACATTCCTGATTACCTCTTATTACACCTTTTCAAGGGAAGAGTAATTGAGGTGGCATAAAAAGTAGTTATGTCTGTCCTACACCTGGGCCTTACACATATCACAAAACCCAGTGAACTCATTCATCTGGGAGAGAAGGTTTTCTGTTTAATTCCTTGATTAAAGGTATACACTTCATCTTTTCTGACCTAATGATTGGTCAGACCCAACTCAAACCAAAAGGAGCTAGATTTGGGGACCTGTTTTCACACCTTAAGTGTATCTTTAGGCTACTTTGTAGGACTGCACAAAACTTACTGATTGTGATGCTTTGTGTTAAAACTGGTTCTGTTTTGCTTGAGATTTTCTAAGCCATCATGTGCCCCTTCCCATGACTGGTCTTGCTAAAGTTCCCTTGGTCTCACATGAGCAGGCCACCTATACCTTACATGATGTGAAACTGAAACCACAAAAGCTGGTGATGTATGGGGGTTAGTAGATTAGTGTTCAACTGCTCATTGCCATATGTTGTTGTTAGGTGTCCTAAGCCCAAACAACTCAGTTTCTCCCAGAAATTAAGATGCATTATTCCTTTCTTGTGCTGAGGTTTAGCTCAGTTGGTAGAGTGCCGTTCTGAGGTCTCTGAGGTCCATCCCCAGCACAAAATCCAGGAGGACATGGCAATCCACTCCAGAAGCAATCCTGAAAGTCACTGAAAATCCTGCGAGGGTTGCTATGAATCAGACGGCACCTAATAACATTCCTTTCCTGGAAGCACCATCTAGTGGCCAAAGCTGAAAGCATTATTTAATAATGAGTATAGGGCACATTCTCTTATTAACATAAAGGCTAATTTCAAGAATTTTGGAGGCTTTAGAAGTCAGTCCTGTTAAAACGTCATGATGTCAAACAGGGTAAAAGTTTGAAATGAGTTAGAAGTTGAACTTAGTTCAAAGCTGTTAGCTACATAGCACTGAACAATTCTCTAACCCTCATTTTGCTAATGTAAACTGGGGACACTTATTGCAGGATGACAGTAACATTTGGCATAGTATCTAACCTTTGCTGCCAGGAATGTACAACCTACCTTGAAGACATTTTCTTGTCAAGGGAAAGGCCATCATGTGGCTTTGGGCAGTAATGCTTAAGTACAACCTGCCTTGCTTCAGAAACTCCAGAGTAAATCGAGCAGCTTAATCCAGGTAGGTAGAATACACAGGACCCACCGAAGTGGCTGGCTCTAACGCATAAACAACGTTTCCTGGATGGACAGACACCAAGTGGGAACCTAGGCTGCATCCTTACCAGCTTCTTGGCTGAATAAAAAGCTACTGTCTTGGCTCCCCTCTGAGCCATAGGCAGTGTCAGGAACATTTCTATTAAATCAGTTATACCTGAACTTTCATTGTGCTTGGGAGCACTCATTCCCAGCTCGCTTTCCCTGCCCCACACTAATTAAGACAATCATCTGTAGAGAAAATGCTCAGTTCTACATAGATATCAATCTTTCAGACAATGAAGTAAATAACTTTTCCCAGTCTTCAAAGACTAGAGCATGTTCTACTTTCTGTTAAAGGATTTGAGAATAACTGCTTTGCCCATTGTTTATTTCCTTGCTTTTTAGGAGATTTCATGAAATGATAATCTTTTAACCACCAGGAGGCACCAGACAATTTTGATACACAAAGCTCAAGTTATCAAATCTTGGATGAGTTTGTGATGATACCAAGATTTAACCCAAGTAACTTGAGACATTTCAGGTAAAACAGGAATAGCAGGAAATATCTATATATATATATAATTATATGGAAAATATGTGTGTGTATATATTTTTTTTCTCCCCAGTACTAGAGGGTTGAACCCAGAGCTTCATGTGTGCTAGGCAAGTTCTCCAATACTAAGCTGCACCCCCTAGCCCATTCTTTAATATTGAGATAGAGTCCCCCTAAGTTGTGCAGGCTGCCTCTGGCCTTGAACCTATAATCTTCCTGCCTCAGCCTCCCAAGTCACTGTGGTTACAAGCTTGTACCAGAGTACCCAGGTAACAGGAATATTCTTAATGAAACACTCCACAGTTTAGTATTTGCTATTTCTGTATGCTTGAGAACAGAACCTAGTAACCTACTCCCCAAACCATCAGCCATCAAACACCCTATGAATAGCAAAAAAGCACTGACAATAGTGCCAGGCATTGCAGTGTTGGGTAATATTTCATATGTTGTACATGGAATTGCTGTTAATTGGACACGACTCAACAGCACCTAACAATAGTAATTTGTCTTAAACCAAAGTTTTGTTAAGAACCCAGAGTCATGAGGAAGGGGCTGCAGTCTACAGAAAAGGGGCAAGGATTAACTTTCTGAAGGGGTTCACAGGAGGGGCAGGTCTCATGTATTAACACTGACTTGAACTGTGAGTTAAATGAACTGAGGCATTGAGCACTAACAGCCCAACCATCCACTTGATTCTGTGTCCCATGAAAACTGTTCTAAACTGATCCACTGTTTTTTGAGATAGCATTTCCCTGTTGCCCAAACGGACCTCAGGCAATCCTCCTGCCTCAGTCTCCCACGTAGATGGGACTACAGGTGCATGCCAACATGCAAGTTACCATCTACTTTTAATATTTGAAAACCTGAAGATCCAGCAATGGAAGTCAGTAGGACAGTAGGTCCTATTATTTCTGCTCAATTTGCAGCTAGTGGACCACAACTTAACTATTCTGACCCTAGCCTCAATTTTATTCCTAGCATTCTAACATGATACAAACGATGTTTGGGTTGGGGGAGGAAGGGAAACAAAGACTAAGTGCTATTCATTTTACAGGTGCTACGAACACGTTTAGTTGTAAACTTCAAGGAGCTCCCATAATTGAGAAATGAAGCCAGATGAAAATTAGGATGTGGGATTCTTTGTATATGTGCCTGTGAAACCAAGCCCTTGCTATCTTCACCCATACACATTTCCTTCACTCCTTCACCTTCCATCTCATTCCTCATACTTACGTACATGCTTGCCCTTCAACTGAACTGTAAGGTCATAAAACAGGTAGTCTACCCTTCCACAAGAATTTCCAAAGAGTCCAATGTGGACTAGAGAATATTCTTGCTCTGCTAAACCTGAACATAATATTATCTAGATACAGGTCTGAGGCTGCCCTCATGAACAGTGCCATTTAGATGAGAATTTATTGTTTAGAAAATCTATACTACCCACCAGTGAGAAAATACTATAAAGAAAAAATTCTCATGTTTAAAACATGACATCCCTCAGTCACATGTGAAACCCCTTTTCTTCATGTTTTATTTCTAGTAAGCACACTCTTAGACTTTTTTCACTGTTTTCCTTAATTGAAGTAGCAGTGCCCAAGCAATGAGGAAGCCATACCTCTTCACAAGCAGAAAGAGACAAAGGTTAAGGACAACTTTTTATTGCTACCAGAGGCTTTTATCTTCAGCACAGGGTTCTGACTGCAGTACCTTCTTCAGACCGCAAAGGGAGCTCAGGATTCAGGAATCATTAAGAGAAATATAGGTAGGCTGGGAGATGGGGAAATAACTTTTATCAAGAAAATCCTAATAGCTTATCATAAAACTAGGGTACTGAGTTCAGTTATCACATATTACAGACCCAAATCATAGAGCTGCCCCAGTATCGAGACAGTCTCTCCTGCTGATTATAAATGAGTGAAAACAGTTACAAAAACCTAATTACATGTTACATTTCTTTGGTGAGCATCTGGGTATGTTAATCACAAATTCTTTTATATAGATGTCAAAAATGCTTTCAAATCTAAGTATCCTAATTACATGGCATTTTAAAATGTTCCTTTAAAATAAACAAAAGTGAAAACAGTAATTTGTTTTAAACTAAAAATTGATATGAGACAAACAAAATCAATGTGGTAATGTGGAGAACTTTGTCACTGATTCATATGGGACAATTCCAAAGTACCCTTTCCAGATTAACTGAAACTTGAATCATGGATTAAACATGGTTGTGACACTAAAATAATTTGCTTATTAAATTGCTAAAAAAAATTTCAGGGGTTATCTATTCAGTGGGAATATACAGATCAACATGCATAAAATTCAGTAAGTATTCAATGGAGAAACAAGCAAAAGCAACAAAATTAAATCAGGTCACGGAATAAAGTTTGCTAGCTTTGAATTTTGGAACTTTTCTAAATAAATGAATTTTTGACATGGGGAAAGCTACATTTCAGCAGAGAAAGTGGAATTGATACATGACAAATTTTTTACTTTTTAAAAATATTGTGGATCTTTCAAGTTTATATATTTATGTGCCTTTAAATAATGTTGAATTATAATTAGTGGCACAAGTGAACAAGGATTTGTTTGCTTTCTCTAGCTCACTTCAAATCAGCCTGAGAAGGTATATATCCTTCTATAGCCATTCCTGGTTTTCTATGTTCTCATTCCCAGAACAGCCAACCTTAGTTTCTACTGGAATGTAACACTTGTTCAAACTACATGACAGAAACAGGCTGCAAGGGGGGACAAGGGGAAACATGTCCCTCTTGTCTTGATAAATCAGTGCCACACACAGAACCCACATTTTCTGAAGCATTATCTTCATTATAGAGCCGTTTGATTCCATCATAGAAGTCATCCACTTCCATTTCCTCTACTTTGCGTTTGGCAGAAGTATGCTTGCACCCACTGGCTGCTGGGAGAGGATGGTAGAAGGCTGCTGTTCCTCTGACTGGCACTTCTGGCTTGCTGTTGTCCTTGGAGAAATCTGGGCCTGAGACAGAGGAGGCATGTAATCTGAACGCTCCTTTGTCACAGGTCACCAGGGTGTGCTTGAGGGGACGGTAGACATAAACGGAATTTAGAGGCAGGGAAGACTGCAGAGTAGAGAGGTGATATGCCACTAGCTCCCGACAATGGATCAACTGGGAGCTATCCATCTGGGCCAAGAAAAAAAACACCATAACATCAATCATTAATTAGCATAGGCTATTCTGTTATCTTTGCTGGCCACTTTTCCATCCTATTCGTCTTTCTTTTCTCTTCCTCGATCTTCTATCTCACATTTATTGACTCTTCAGCCTACCTATCATCTTCTTAAATTAGGTCTAAGCCTGTATTTCTAATGTATATCTCTTTGGAACTTGAGTTCTGTATGTGCAATTGTGTGCTCAACATTTATGTGGTAACAGCCCTTTGTTCACAGCCATATAACCAATGTCTTGTTTTTAGTCTATTACTCCTATCTGTAAGATCCTTACCTACCTTCTTTGCCTCTTCAAATTTCTTTAGTGAAGAACAATAAAAAGCTGGGTGCAGTGGCATACACCTGTAATCCCAGCAACTCAGGAGGAGGAAGCAGGATGATCGTAAGTTTGAGGTGAGAGGCAGCCTGTATAATTTTAGTGAGACCTTGTCTCAAAATAAAAAAGGAAAAAAACAAAAAACAAAAAACGAAACCTAGGGGTGCATCCCAGTGGTAGAGCACTAAGTATGTGTTATGGCCCTGGGTTCAAACCCTCAGCACTGAGAAAGAAAGAAAGGAAAGAAAAAAAAAAGGAAAGATAAACACAAAATTCATTAAGAATTTACAAAAGAAGCTAGAGGCAACAGAAAAATATTTCTTTTTCTTTAAACTATGGATGATGGGGACTCTTGTCTACATAAGAATTTAAAACAATTTTAAGTACTTTGTTTTAAAACAACAGATGAGAATTTTAAACAAGTTATATTTTTATAGAAAATAACAACATGAGGAAGAAATATTTGTATTTAATTTGGGAATTTTGTTATTTCCTTCTTATCTTTCAAGCCAGTTCAGATATTAACGATTTCTGGAGTCATGACTCTTCCAACTCCTTATATACTATTTCCATGGTCATTTGTTTCTGTATCAACTTGTTATGATACTTACCACATTGTATTAGAATAACTGTTTAGTCTTTCCATTACAGATTGCAAGATCCCAAGGTATAAGCACTGTTTCACATCCATCTTTTCATATCTAAGTCTCTCCCCCAATGCAAGCATATAGAAGGCCCTCGAAATCTTACCTGTACTGAGAGTCTCCCTGCCTTCCTTTCCCTGTAATTACAGCCAGCATTGTCAAAATAGTCTTCTATAGCATCAAATATTTCTCCTTTACTGAGTTTTCAGGAGCATCCCAACCCTTACCAGAAATAAGCTAAATTCTTTAGCCTAGTATTAATAAGGGCTGGGATTTAGCTCAGTTAGTAGAGCGCTGTGTTGCAGTCTCTGAGAACCCCAGTTCAATTCCCAGCACCGCAAAACTGGCAATCCACTCCCAAGGCAATCTCGAAACAGTCAGCCATTGAAAACCCTATGAGGGTCGCTATGAGTCGGATACCGACTCGAGGGCACCTAACAACAGCAACAACAAGTATTAATAAGACCATTAACTATAATCTAATACTAAACTCCTTTTCCTTTTTCCAAATTTATGCTCTGTATTCTTGACAAACAGGCCTGGTCTATTTACGTATAAATTTGCTCCATTCTTACTTTACCCTTGATCATCCTATTTCTACTTGCTAAAATTGTATTATCTATTCCTTCCATGACTGGCTAAATATCATGATCTCTAGGAAGCTTATCTTGGCTATTCAATTCCCAGGATAACTTTTTTTTGCCAGTTTTGTATATTTCACAAGTATTTTTTGACCTTCCCTTCCTTTTCCTTCCTTCTTTCTTCTCTTTCTTTTTTTCCTCCCTCCCCTCTCCTTCCTTCCTTCCTTCCTTCCTTTTTTTTTTGGCAGAGTCTTGCTGCATAGCTCAGGCTGGCCTCCAACTCTCTATCCTCCTGCCTTGGGCCTACCAAGTGCTGGGATTACAGGCATATGCCACTACATTTGGCTTATTTTGGACATTTCTTAACCAAACCTGGTTCATTCCTGTATGACCTGCAGCACACAGCATGTCTGCAATACTACAGAATAAAGGAAAATGATACTCTATAAGAACACTATACTCTATAAGATACTCTATAAGAATTTTCTACAAAATTAGTATATCTCTAAATACATTCTTTATATGTTAACCAAGAAAGAATCAGTAGAAAGGATGAAAGGTTGGTAATAGTTATCATGTAATACAAATGTAAAATTAACTGAAATTGTCATAAATAATACATGAAAACAACATATTTTAGTATCTATCATTTTGTTCACTGATTTTTCCCCCCTACTTAGAAAATCACTTGGTAATACTAGTTTATATCTTACCCATAATGTTAAGTACATAATACTTAAGATACTCCCTTAACTATCAAGCGTGCTACAATAGACAAGGTCTTATTACCCTAGGGAAGCAGAACAAGCTGACCCTTGCTAAAAACTGGAAGAAAAGCACAGAGAAGGGACGAGGCTTCTAATATTTCAAATAGCCTACAAAATAAAAAACAACGGAAATGAAAAACAGAAACTGGACTATGGTGTAGGAACTATTTCTAAAAAGTTCCTAGTATACTGAACTGTTCTTTAGCAACTGATGTTTTGCATCTTAGAAAAATAAATATCACAAATACTCTAATGCTCTGATCATTGGGCATGTTAAATACCATGGCAGAATCCTGAAAAAAAGATATATATATTTAAAATAAAGACTATTTATGTCATTATAATAATACTGTGCGGAAAAAAAAATAAGAGTTATATTCTAAAACTGAAGACTGGCAGATTAGAAGTTATTCAAACTGAGCATGGTGGCTCACGCCTGTAATCCCAGCACAGTTGGAGGCAGAGGCAGAAGCACTGCAGATTCAAGGTCAGAGGCAGCCTACATAACTTAGCAAGACCCTGTCTCAAGATAAAAAATAAAAAACAGGCTGGGAGAGTCTGCTTTTTAACTTCCAACTTTAGTTTTAAACCAGAACATCTACTCTGACTACTGCTTGGTTGGGAACTGAGAAGACCACCATACTAGACTAAGCAGAGTTAGCACATCATTCAGAAATAGGCGTACATAGGCAGAGCCACACAAGTAGGAAATAAGCAGAAGAATGGGTAAGAGAAAGAGATTTAACCATCCTACAGTGCAGACCACAGAAGGGACATAGGCAGGGCTAGTACAGGACAAAATATGTACATACGCCATCCCCTTCAAACCCTAACAGTGACAAGCATGCCAGAAGTAATAATGGCACTGGGCTGGGGACGTGACTTAGTAGTAGAGTGCTTGCCAAGCACATACAAAAGACCCTGGGTTTGATCCCCTGCACTGGCAGGGTTGGAGGGAAGAAGTAATACTGGCGTGATCTTACCACACTAGAATCTGGCCTAACCAAAAAAACTAAACCTGGATTCCAACCTGAACACAGACAAGCTTATCAGAGACAGACTAGATGTCCAAAAAAACCAAGAGCTATCTGTGCTTGGGCCACTAGGGTCAGGTGACAAGCTCAAGTTGGTTTTAAATTAGAAAAACTGCTACACCAAGTCCCAAAGTCTCTACCAAGTTTTGTAAGGTTACTTGTTTTTGGTCACTATCTTCCCCATTGCTACTTGCATACTACATGGAGCTGAGAAGTTTTTTTTTTTTTTTTTTTTTTTTGAAATGACTATATATTCAGTGGAAATCATAGATTTCTTAATAAATGTTTATGGAAGATAATTATTACTGTATGTGTATGAAAGAATGGAATGGTGGTTTTCAAACTATGTCTGAACAGCTTATGGAAAGAGTAGGATTCTGCACACTGACATGTCTCTACCCCGAACACAAATTACAAAGGATAGCTCCATTATTCTACTCTGTATTCTGAAACTGTGTGTACTCAACAGATTATTGAGGGTGGGAGGGCAGGAAAGGATTCCATTTCTGAAAATAACTGAAAACCACTGGACTAGAATCTTCACCATTTGCAAGGTATAAACAACAACGAAAAAACCACTGGGTTCTTTTTTGTCTTTTCCACTACTAAGTAGTTCTATGTGACTCTAAAAAAGTCTCAAGTTCCCTGAACTGAAGCTGTAAGAGTTGAACAAAATGATTTCTAGGAAGAACCCGTCAAATCTTAAGTTTATAATACTCCTTCAGTTAAAAGAAAAACAATTTTCAGTGAACACTTTCTTCTCGCACCAGGAAACATACAAGAGAGACCCAGCACATTCTTCAGTGTTCAATAGAGAACAAGCTCTCAAAGCTACGGAATGCACATTGCTATTTATAACATTCTTATTTATGCTTCAAAATTTGTCCTTTCTTTGTGACACTAACACTTTATATAGCTTTTTCCCCCCTGTACTACTCAGACAGAGATACAGATGCCAAAGCAGGAGGCATTTAGAGATAGCCCACTTGTTCCAATAAAAATAATAATGTAAGCCAGGCAGTGTGACACACACACTTGTAACCACAGCACATCAGGACACTGAGGCAGGAAGAACATAAGGTCAATGCCAGAGACAGCCTGAGCAACTTAGCAGGATGCTGTCTTAAGATAAAAAACAAAAAGGGCATTTGGGAAGTACAGTTCAGTGGTAGAGCATCTGCCTAGCATGTGCAGGCCCTGGGTTTAACCTCCTGGTACTATAAAAGGAGGAGAAAAAATAATGTAGGAACATTTTTATAAATGCCAGTTTCCCTCATTTCACAACCTACTATGACAAATGTTCAACTTTCCAACATTTCAGGGAAGCCAAGTGAATTTTCTGTCATACTACTTATTTATATGGTGGTTTATAATAGTTTCTAAAAATTCTTACTATAAATAACAACTATCTCCTAGGATTTATTTCTATTATAGGATTTAATTCAAAGGAAAGAAACACTAAATTATTTCAATCTAAGATATGCTATTTAATAAAGGAGAACAACCTGTTACACTGTTACAGGCAGAGGTGTGGCTAACATACTGTTCTCATCATTATCCTTCTTATGAAAAGACTCTCAATATTTCTCAGCTCACAAATCAGACCCTGAAATTCTGAGAAGCTGAGAGGTAACACTGAAATACTTAAGTGTCTGCTAACTTTCTCAGCTCACATTTATAAGATCATCATTATAACTATCTTACCAACAACAAATTGAAGAACCAAGAAAATACTATGTAAATTTCATGACAGAAAAAGAAACCTATCTCACAAGTTTAAAGTGTATAGTACTTTACTCTTGGCTACCCTTAAGAACAGTCTGCCATTACAAGATTAGAAATGTCTCTTAGTTTTATAACCCTCTAGTAACTCTTATATTCCATTGAGAGAAAAAATTTAACACTATTTAATTAGACTAGCACCTACCTGTGCTTTCTGAAGCAGTTCGATTATAAGAGGAAGCCAATCAGGAATCAGTTTCTCCATTTCCAAACTAATAATGGCCAGAGCAAGCATGGATCCTTTGAACTGCAGAAGTTGGCTGCAGGCCATACAGTGAAGTAGTTGCTTGGTAAGGACTGCCAAATGTTGAGATGGGCTCAATTTGGGCAAACTGAAAAGTAACTGAGGCCTAGTTGACACTGCAATGGCATGGAACTGAAAATCATAAGAATATTATCTTAGTTTTACTTAAATGTCTAAAGAATTATATATAGAAATTACTTCTCAGGTATTCATTTCTTAGTCTACAATTCTAGCTTCAATGATTTGACATATATCCTAATTTCTAATTTTTCCTTCAGTAGTTTCAATAGTTTTCCTTTCCCTAAAAATCAGTACAAAATAAATGAGTGAATAAATTCCGTTTGAAGTTACTGAAAACAGGCCTACATACTCAAACAAGAAACTAAAAGAATGGTTATACTTACAATGTGAAGAAAATCCAATGGTGTGGCTGTGTGAAGATCCCAATTCAATTTATCCAGAATAATTCTCTCCATTCTCAAAATTTCAGATGAGGAACAGCCACAGAAACTGTCTCTTGCCAATACCTTCAGTACTGGAATTTTCTATACATAACAAAGGAGACAAGAAGGAGATGAAAGAAGCAAATTCATTTTCAATTTTTGTTTTGTTAAATAAAAAGCTAGTTAATAAATGGAGAGAAATTATCAAAAAAAAATAAATAAATAAAGCATAACTAATCCTGAAAGGATTTATTACCTCATCCTCTTCAACAGTCTTGGCAGCTAGGAAAAAACAGCTGATAGCAATACAACTCAAATATTTGGGATGGGCCTAAAATTTTGAAAAGGGAAAAATTTTTAGTAATTATTCAAAAAGTTTAACAACTTTTTATAACTTAAAAAAAGACTAAATATGCAGATGAGACAAGTATGCACAATTCCGTGGAATTCAATTAAATCTGATTCTTACCCTTTTAGATCAGAGCTTTTTTGGTTTTTTTTTTTTTTTGTGGTACTTGGAGTTGAACCCAGGGCCTCGCACTTGCATGCTTTGCAAGTGCTGTACCTCTGAGCTGTACCCTCAGCCCATTTTGTTACTTTTTGAAACAGGGTCTCGCTCAACTACCAAGAGTGCCTCTAGTCTCAAACTTGCAATCCTCCTGCCTCCGCCTCTGAAGTTGCTGGGATTATAGGCATGTGCTACTGCATCCGGCCAGAGCTAACTTTTAACATCACAAGCCTAGCTACATGTTGATGTTACTCCATAAAAACAAAATTATTCTATTGATTAAAGTTTAACTAAAGCTAGCTTAGGTTAGGTGCCGTCGAGTCAGTATCCGACTCATAGTGACCCTCATATGGTTTTCAATGGCTGACTGTTTCGGGATTGCCTTGGGAGTGGATTGCCAGGCCCTGCTTCCATTTTTGCAGTGCTGGGAATTGAACTCGGGTCCTCAGAGACTGCAGCACAGCGCTCTACCAACTGAGCTAAATCCCAGCCCAAAGCTAGCCAAAGTTAATTTCTATCCAGCAGATTAAGAGCTTAATATGAGAAGTCTTCATTTAATAAAGAACACTCCCCAAATTTTAAAGTACATTTACATGTATGTATATATTATCTAGCCTGTAGCTGTACCACTGTACCACTAATCCTGTACCAATAATCCTGTCAGATCGCAGAAGCTTAAGCAGGTCGGACTGGTTAGTACTTGGATAGGAGATAGCCTGAGAACACCAGGTGCTGTAGGCTTGGGAGAAGGACCTGGCAAACCACTCCCAGAAAACAACCATTGAAAACTCTAAGAATAGCAGAGAAGCACTGACAGTAACATTTCATTTGTTGTATGTGGGGTCACTGACTCTAATATCATCTTGACAGCACCTAACAACAATAATATCTATCCATCTACCTGACTGCAGCCGTAGCACTGTGGCGTCCGATCCTCTCAGATCTTTGAAGCTAAGCAGGGTTGGGCCTGGTTAGTACTTGCATGGGAGAACGCCTGGGAACACCAGGTGCTGTTGTAGGCTTGGGGGAAGGATCCAGCAACCCATTTCCAAAAACAACCAGCCACTGAAAACCCTATGAATAGCAGAGAAGTACTGATGTTTGTCCCATTGTACACAAGGTTGCTGTGAGTAGGACATTGACTCAACAGTACCTAACAACAACAATCTATCTATCTACACAGCAACTTATCTGTATTTTTTTTTTGGAGTGCTAGGAGTTGAGTCCAGAGCTTTGCACATGCTAAGCACATGCTCCACCACTGAGCTGCACCCCAGCCCCTTTTTTATTTTTATTTTTTAAAGGACTCTGGCCTTCAATTTATGATCCTCCTGCTTCAGCCTCTCGAGTTGCTGGATTACAGGTGTGTGCCACAGTGCCCACCTCCTTCCTTATTTTTTGAGACAGGGTCTCAATATATAGCCTAGGCAGTCCTGCAATTCACCCTGTGGCCCAGGCTGTCCTCGAACTCATGATTTTCCTGCCCTAGCCTTTCAAAGTGCATTATAGGCATGCATTACCATGCTTTCCTGGATACTTATTTTTAAAGGTTGTTTTATTCTTTTTATCTGCCTAACCAAGTATCACTAAGATAACTTAGGTGATAGGGAAATTAAAACTTAAGAAATAAAAAATTAAGACTACTCAGATGTTTCAAATGTCACTGACCACTAAACTCAGTGTAAGTAGTGTACAGTTTAGCAATCTCCCAATCCTCTGTTCACATGAGAAGTGAAAGTTGGTTAAATGCTATCAGTATTTTAAAATAACTATTACTAAACATTATAATTTAAAAAACACTTCCAAAAATAGTATCATATCTACTATGTCTCCATCATACAGTTTAGAAAACAGTTTCAGAGGCTAATAGACATGATACAGATGATCTACAAGTGAAGTTACATTTTGCTGCTCAGATACTTTTTCAAACTCCCTTATTTTTCCATGTATATGATATATAAAACTCACATCTCTAAGGTAATCTGAGTTCATTACAAAAACCTAATAGTTAACAACTTTGAGCAGGCAATACAGCAAATGTGTGGTTTTCTTTTCTTAAGCAAACAGTAATTCTTGAGTCTGGTTGTATATTAGAATTATCTGTGCACTGTCTTTGCTCCTTTAAATACGGTTAATAAGATATCACCTACTAGAGACTGGATTCATTAGTTCTGGGATAGGGCTCAGGCTCCTTTTTGATTTTTATGGTGCCAGGGATCCAACTCAGGGCCTGTGTATGTTAGGCATTCTACCACCAAGCCACATCTCTAGCCCAGGTTCCTTATTTTTATTTTTTACAGTGGTAGGGATTAAACCCAGGGCCTCATGAGTGCTAGGCAAATGACCTACCACTGACCTATATATATATATATATATAGTTCACCTCCTCTCTATTTTTAAAGAGCTTCACAGTGATTTCTTCTGCTAAGATTGAGGCTTCATTCACTGTTGCAACCCTTTTATCGTTTGCTGTAAGTGCCTTTATTTAAGCTACAATTTGTTTTTTTGTCTGTTTTTGCCATACTGGTGGGCTGAACCTAGGGCCTTGCACATGCTAGGCAAGTGCTCCAGTACTTAGCTGCACCTTCAGCCCTTTTTATTTTTTATTCTAAGACAAGGTCTCACTAAGTTGCATAGGCTACCTCTGGCCTTGAAAACTCAATCATCTGCCTCAGCCTCCCAAATCACTGGGATTACAGGAATGCACCATGGTGCCGGCATTAAGCTAATTTTAGATTTACTATTTCAATACAGATTAAATATCTGTACATAGGCTAATTAATGTTAATAAACATAAGACCCAATTAAAAAGAAATATGAAAAATGAGATTTGACAAAATTCTCTATTTCCAGAATATCACCAAATATGTTTAAAATGTTTAATAAACATGGGAAAACTTTTATGATAGAAACCACAACAATAAATATTAGTTTATTTTTAAAAAATGTATAACCCAAGAACAAATATTAACTGTAAACTCATCTTTCTATGGAATCATCTGTGAAAGGGTGGTTAGCTATGGTAGAGGGAGAGGGAGAAAAAGAAAGGAGAGATTGTTGTTAACATAAAAGTAGCAATGCAGATTACCTAGATTTCAGGCAATTAGTAGCACTATAATTAAGGCTTAAGTCTCAAGAGTAGAGCTCTGAGCCGGGTACAGTGGTGCATGCCTGTAATCCCAGCGGCTCGGGAGGTGGAGGCAGGAGGATTGCAAGTTTGAGACCAGAGGCAGTCTGCGTAATTTAGCGAAACCCTGTTTCAAAAAGTTAAAAAATGGGCTGAGGGTGCAGCTCAGCGGTCCAGCACTTGCAAAGCATGCAAGTGCGAGGCCCTGGGTTCAACCCCCAGTACCACACACACACAAAAAAGAGTAGAGCTTTGAAAGCCAGGAGTGGTGGCACTTGCCTGTAATTTCAACACTTGGGAGGCTGAAGTTGGAGATCCTGAGTTCAAGCCACTCTGGGCTACCTAGTGAGTTTGAGGCCAGCTTGGGCTACATAGCAAGAACCTCTCAAAAAACAAACAAACTCCCCTTCTTAAAAACAATAAAGTTTGAAATATAAAAAGGTAACTCAATAGCTATCCAAATTCTTATACTCCATACTCTTTGGCTTTCATTTTTTATGACTAATAATAAAGCATTTAATTCATAGATCCTCCAGTTTACATGTTCCCAGGCACATAAATGACCTGCTTTTCTTTCATGCCTTGACATTAAATAAATGCTGTTTCTGCTTTAAATCTGTTGAGGGTTTTCTATGACAACACAGCCAATGATACAACAGTAAGGACAATTTAAATCTATTAATATGATTGTATGGTACCATTCAACAAAAATATACCAAAGTTGTTTAATGATATCTTTACATCCCAAAGTATGTCCTGGAAGCATTTACATGTCTAGAACACCACATGATATGGATATTCAAAAAACAGGTAGTGACAAAAAATTTGCAAAAGGATTATACTTTTCTAGTCTGATTCACTGTCCATCTATGTTGTTGTTGGGTGCCATCAAGTCATTTCTAACTCATAGCAACCCTTATAGGGTTTTCAATGACTGTTTTCAGATTGCCTTCAGAGAGACTGCCACATCCTTCTCCCATGTCCATCTCTAGTACACCAAAATGTTAGAAGATAACTAAACATTCTGCCAATGCTGTATCAGTTATACTAAAATCAAGAGCAAAAATTTCATAGGCTAAGTGTGAGTACTTGCAGCAAAGGGAAAAATTATAGAATACAATAAGAAACACTTCTAAAATTTTTAAATAGCAGAAGATACTATGTCTTCAAAAGGGTGCATACAGCATTTTCCAGGAAAACTGTCCACTTCTTTCTGCTTTATAGCATTTTTGCTAGTAACCTCTGGTTTAACATATAAATCCTCAAACAAGAAGTTATGTTTAAGTGCATTTTAAAATATTTACCTTTACAGTAGCTAAAAACCTGTCCAAAAGACTGCTAGCAAGAGCAAATGTTTCTGGGTAAAGGTTGAATTGGTACTTGAGTTTGGCCAGCCACTGAATTACTTCATCTCTCTGGGATGGAGAAACATTCTATAAGAGAACAATTAAAAATAAAAACAAAAGACAACAAAGTTTTATTTATCATCAAGAGCGTATTTAGAATTCTCTCATAAAAAGTTAGCAACTACTACAGAAAAATGCTCTTTAGATATCTATGTAGGCTAAAGCTTTATGTACTGGTAATCACATTTTAACATCAATACCCCATATTCTTTTACTCTTGAAACCTTGCTTGGAGGTTCTTGCATGGAGTGCTGCTACTTGCACACCCTTGATCAAAGAATGGCCCTCCTCTATCTGGGATGGTTGTCCTCTTCAACCAAGCACAGAATTTCAGGAGGGATGCAGTTGAAGCCATGAGGATGGAGGGGAACACTCATCTAGTCAGCCCAATCAGCTGACTCAACCTTGGTGATCAACAGGGTGACAGATATCTCACCCAGATTGCCTCACATCCATCTTTTATTCTTTATTAAAATCTTTGCTATGTCACCTCACCAAATACCTAGTTTCAATTAAATTGAGATGTTCAGGGAATATAATATTTTAATGTTTAAGTAAATTATCAACTTGTAACTTTGTAATTAAGTTTTTCCAACTGCTGAGAATAATGAGTGAATTTCTTTCAAAGGCAAGAAATAGCCATTAACTTATCTTAGGAAATATAAATGGACTATGACACCAGAATCAAAGCCTACTGAAAAAAAAAAATCAGTAGTAATCAATGAAAAATACCAGGGACAACAAAGAACTACACACTAAAGGATGATAAAAATATTCTGAGGAGGAAATTGATCTAACTAAGTTATTACTTGAAAAGATTGCCATAAACTCAAAAGATAACTATTGTTTTAATGTTCTTACAGACTATTTTTAACTGCTGAGTACAGGCTTAATTCTTTTTGAAATCTTTTACTGGTAATTTTCAATTCAACTTAACAGGTCTCATTATATTTCCATACATGCATTTCAACGTACATTGCTCACGTTCACTTTGCCCTTACCCTCTCATGACTTCCCACCTGTGGCTTAAATTTTAGAAGGTACACATTTTAAAGCAATAATGATTTAGATAACTTTATCCTTGAATTTCAGCCACTATTAAACAACTACTAATGCTCAATGAAACATCCTTATGAGTACTACTTCTGCCATGTAAACAACAAAGTACAGAAATGATTACCCTTTTATGAGGAGTAGAAAAGAGTATTTTCAGTAAGACAGGGTTCTACATAGGTTATCCAAGCATTGCAGTTTTTATCATTGCAACTATTTCTGATGGAAATCTTTTTAAAAATATATTACTTCCAGGCTTGGTGGTACATGGTCAAGACAGGAGGATTCCAAGTTCCAAGTCAGAGGCCACCTGCACAACTTAGTGAGACCTTGTCTCAGAATTTAAAAAATATGTACATCACTTATCTTGCTCCTTAGAAAGTATGATAACCACAGCTCAAACCTTTTTCCTGATCACTGTCAACTTACTAAATTTAACTCCTTTATCATACAAAGATGGATTAACAGGTATTAAAATATTAATGGCTATATATCTTAACCAGGCATCTCCCCAAATAGGAATTTTCCTTGGAATTTCTTCTTTCCTTTTTCTTGTCTTTTTTTTTTTTTTTTTTGCTTTTTCTAATGTAATGGGGAATATATGATTTGCTGCTCATAATCTCTGCCACTCCATCTGCTAATTTTTCTTCTCATCTTATTCCAACTCCTCCTTCTTCACTTCCCATCACTTCACTCTTCCGCTCTGACACGACAAAATGTTCCTCTGTATTATCCAAACCATCTAATCACACTTACATAATTTTTATATCTAGCCACAAAGTCAGTTATAACTGATTTGTGTGTTGGGGGGGTACTGGGGGTTGGACCCAGGGCCTCGAGCTTGCATGCTCTGCAAGTGCTGGACCACTGAGCTGCACCCCCAGACCATTTTTTACTTTCTGAGACAGGGTCTTGCTAAGTTACACAGACTGCCTCTGGTCTCGAACTTGTGATCCTCCTGCCTCCGCCTCCTGAGCTGCTGGGATTACAGGCGTGCACCACCGCACCCGGCACAACTGATATTTTTAAAGGTTAACTACCATATAGTCACCTTTTAGTCACTTCTCTGGGATACACTTTGGAATGACCCTACAATAATGGATAAGAAATACTAACAAGAAAATAAGATAAAGATGGTTTACAAAAAATCTCTCATAGGAACATCTCACCACTAAGTTGGTGAACAAAGAAATTCTCTGTTTACATTTCAACACAAGTCTTATACAAGGTAGACCATTAAAAAATGTTAATCAAATATAATAACCATTAGAACAAGAGATGTGCATAAGGTTGTAGGGAGCGTAGTGAAAGGGCACCTGGCCCAGGGCGGGAGTAGAATGAAAACCTCTTAAAAGAGACAGCAACTAACCTGTATCTTAAAAAGATAAAAAGTGAGCCAGGCACATTGGCTCAATACTTGTAATCCTAGCAATTCAGGAAGTAGAAGCAGGAGTATCGCGGGTTCGAGGCCAGGGGCAGCCCACATAATTTAGTAAGACCCTGCCCCAAGATTAAAAAAAAAATGGCTAGGGATATAGCCCACTGGTAGAGCACTTGCCAAGCATGTGCAAAGTCCTGGGTTCAACCTCCAAGTACTGCAAAGTTAAAAAGTGAAGGGAGTGAGTGATCATTTGTGCTGCAAGGAAAAGAATATCAGTGCTTAAGCCTGTGAACTCTTCTCTGAAGTACAAAAATGATCTCAACTTTAAGGCAGTAAGTCATAATTAAGCCCCTCAAACATGCAAATAAAATCAAAGTGGCTACAACAGAATGCCAGATACTGTTACCTTAAGAATCAGTCATATAATTCTATGAATCAAAAAGGGAACAAGAACTTATGGCAGTTTTTTGGAAATACAGCTGTGGGCTTCGTGGGTTCTCACTGCATACAGTATTAGGGGAATTTATGTCATGCAGACTATTGTCCAGTAGGACAGGAAACTGGAATCAGGCTGTTAATGTTGTAAATTGGATTAATCCAATCACAAATACTCTGAAAAAGGCACTAAACCACCACTGTCTGGAGCTATGGCTTCTGTAGATGACAGGAAGTAAACACAGCCTTACAGCTAGGACTTGGGCCAAGTATCTGTTAGCATGGTCCTTAGTTCTAAAATATCCTGTATTTTCATGGAGCCCTGAGTTACTACTTTAAGGTCTAGCTCTGCCTCTAAAGGTCCCTAGGAAGTGAAGGCAGCCACAAAACTTCTAGGTAAGGCTGGGCGTGGTAGCGCACGCCTGTAATCCCAGAGGCTCGGGAGGCAGAGGCAGGAGGATCGCAAGTTTGAGATCAGAGGCAGTCTGCATAACTTAGCAAGACCCTGTCTCAAAAGAGTAAAAAAAAAAAAAAAAATGGGCTGGGGGTGCAGCTCAGTGGTCCAGCACTTGCAGAGCATGCAAGCTCAAGGCCCTGGGTTCAACCCCAGTACCACAAAAAAAAAAAAAAAAAAAAAAAAAAAAAAAAAAAAAAAAAAAAAAAAAAAAAAAAAAAAAAAAAAAAAAAAAAAAAAAAAAAAAAAAAAAAAAAAAAAAAAAAAAAAAAAAAAAAAAAAAAAAAA